>VMDR010006636.1:0-44463 GCA_007922815.1 Macrotus californicus
GACTCAATAGCTGATGGACTCTGGTTTTTTTACCCCGGATGAAGATTTAAACCATCATAGGCCCTGGAACTGAAGTATCTTACCTGGGCAGAATTATGAACACATAACTCTTTAGTTCCCCTTCAAGTTCATCAAGTGTATTGGGTTTCAAAAGATATCCCTACTTCTTGTCTCAATGTCTTCTTAATGTAATTTAATTTTTTAAATGAATTATACAACATTTAAGATATTAGAAAAAAGAATGAGGAAAAATATGAGATACCCATGTATTCATCACTGAGTTCACAAAATAAAACATTGGGAAGACAGTTAAATCCACTTTATGCTCCATGCCTTCTTAATAGAACCTGTTATTTCCTAAGAGATTATTTCCTGAGAGATCGGAGACCTAGGTTCTTGGCTCTATCCATCTTTGTGAGGATTTTGAAATGGCCCTTATGTCTCTGGGCTCTGTATTGTCAGAGTCGGGGATGACCATGGGATTTTTGAGGCTGTGTGTTCGCCATGCAATACCTGGACCTTGGCTCTGACTTTTCAGCACTTTTCCTCTGGCCTTGTTGTCAGGCAGAAGTGCACATAACTGTCTCTTCCAGAATATTCAATGAGAGGGCCCCAAGACCGAGACCACAGTTCTGCGTATGGGTGGCCAAAGAGGCCAAGGGGAGCTGACCAAGCTCCTGAACTTGAGATACACTTGACTCATTGAAAAAGGGATGCCATTCCTGCAGCCTCAGCTCTATAGTGACAACAGTGTGTTGCAGGGTGACCCTGGCTTGGGCTGGGGCTGAGGTTGAGGGCAGGTCCATCTGTCCCTCCACTTGGCCTCTTCTGAACAGTGCTTCTCCTTTGACTGTGGGGCTGTCCTGGCTGAAGAGCTGTGAGCCAACGCCTTCAAGAGCATTTTTAGTGAGGAGAGAGCTCAGAATATTAGCTATCTTTTATATTATTCTGTGGACATTGCTCTTAGGTAAAAGAAGAAATAAGCTTTAAGGCCCAAAGATTTTAAAAATAAGGAGAAAAAAAGCAGAAAACGTGGAGTCATTTGCCCTGTTGCTCCTGTGTATTGCAGCCAAATAAACACATTCCCCACACTTATTTATGTTGCAGACGAGTTTTTTCTTCTCTACACAGGAATCTTATTAAAACAATAAATCAATGTTAACCTGGGTTTTAAATTGGCCCAATATGCTTGGAGAAATTGCTGGTTTAATTTTCCTATTTTTCATTTTCAGTTAACTAATTTAGTTTTCCCAATTGGGATACCACAATCATAACATGTGGATTTATCTTGAAACCAGGAAGTCTGACGTACATTGCTGCCAAAACAAAAAAGGAAAACCCAACATTGTGTCCTGTAATGAGGCAGCAATGAAACACAGCTCCAGAAGCTGTCCATCCTTGGCACTGCAAAGTGCCTAAGCCTGGGCTCTAGGAAGTAGCCCCAACTGCCTGCAAGTTCTCCTGAATATCCGGTCCTGTATTTTCTCTACATCTCCTTTGACCAACTGTTTGCACTCCACCCCAAATTCATAGGTTGTAGCTCTAACCCCAATGTGACCATATTTGGAAATAGGGCCTATATGGAAGTAATTAAGGTTAAATGAGGTCATAAAGATAGGTCCCTGATACAATAGGATTAGTATCCCTATAAGAAGAGACACCATCTGGCTTTTTTTCCTCTCTCTCTTTTCCTCCTTTCCCCTCCCTCCCTTCCCCCCTTTTCTCTTTCTATCCTCACACATTCCAGAAAAGGGCACATTGAAACCAGAAAAGCTAGCATTCATGCTGCCTGTCACTACCAGACCCAATAAGCAGAGCTAGGGATTGAATCTTTGTGGGTGCTTTATTCAGATGGCCCATGATCTGAGAAGATGGCAAGTTATATACCCTAACAGAAGTCTTAAATTCCATTTTAAACTGACACTTTTTATAAGGAGAGTAAAGTGGAACTTCTGGCCAAGATGGAGGCATAGGTAGATATACTTTGCCTCCTCGTACAATCAAAAGAAGGACAAAAACAAATTTAAAAATAAAAAACAAGCAGAACTGCCAGAAAATTAAACTGCATGGAACACTGACAACCAAGGCATTAAAGAAGAAACAATCATTCAGTAGGAGGGGTGGAGACGGGCAGCTGGGGCAGAGTGGACATGCAGCAAGGCAGAGGCTGGAGGACCAGACAGGCAAGATGGTACCTGGTGGTCCCATATTTGAGTGAGGATAAGCCAGGAGGAATAACTGGGGAGTGAGACAAACCGTGCAACCTGGGGTTCCAGCTTGGGGAAATACAGCCTCAAAACCTCTGACTGAAAAAATCTGTGGGTCTTGCAGTGGCAGGAGAAACTCCCAGCCTCATAGAAGAGTTTGTTGGAGAGACCTACAGGGTCCTGGAATGTACACAAAACCACCCACCCAGGAATCAGCACCAGAGGGGGCCAATTTGCTTGTGGGTAGCTGGGGAAGTGACTGAAAACCAGCCAAGAGCTGAGCAAGTGGCATTGTTCCCTCTCAGACCCCTCCCCCACATATAGCACCACAACGCAGTGAAGTGGGTTGCCCTGCCCTAGCAAATACCTAAAAGCCTCTGCCCCTTACTACATAACAGGCACACTGTTATGGTCCTAATGAAAGAACAGATCAAAACTCCAAAAATAGAGCTAAGCAATGAAGAGATAGCCAACCTATCAGATGCAGAATTTAAAACATTGGTAATCAAGATGCCCACAGAAAGGGAAGAAGATAGAAGAAAGTCGCAAAATAGAGGAAGAAGTGAAGGCTATGCAAAGTGAAATAAAGGAAAATGTACAGGGAACCAACAGTGACAGGAAGGAAAACAGGACTCAAATCAATGGTTTGGAGCAGAAGGAAGAAATAAACATTCAACTGGAGCAGAATGAAGAAACAAGAACTCAGAAAAATTAGGAGAGGCTCAGGAACCTCTGGGACAACTTTAAACATTCCAACATCCAAATCATAGGGGTGCCAGAAGAAGAGGAAGAGCAAGAAATTGAAAACTTACTTGAAAAAATAATGAAGGAGAACTTCCCCAGTTTGGCAAAGGAAATAGACTTCCAGGAAGTCCAGGGAGCTCAGAGAGTCCCAAAGAAGTTGGACCCAAGGAAGCACACCCCAAGGCACATCATAATTCCATTAGCCAAGATTAAAGATAAGGAGAGAATCTTAAAAGCAGCAAGAGAAAAGGAGACAGTTACCTACAAAGGAGTTCCCATCAGACTATCAGCTGATTTCTCAAAAGAACCTTGCAGGCAAGAAGGGGCTGGTAGGAATTACTCAAAGTCATGAAAGGCAAGGACCTACATCCAAGATTACTCTATCCAGCAAAGCTATCATTTAGAATGGAAGGGCAGTAAAGTGCTTCCCAGATAAGGTCAAGTTCAAGGAGTTCGTCATCACCCAGCCCTTATTATATGAAATGTTAAAGGGACTTATCTAAGAAAAAGAAGATCAAAACTATGAACAGTAAAATGACAACAAACACAACTTTCAACAACTGAACCTAAAAAAACAAAAACAAAGTAAGCAAACAACTAGAACAGGAACAGAATCACAGAAATGGAGATCACATGGAGGGTTGTCAGCAGGGGAGTGGGAGGGAGAGAGAAGGGGAAAAGGTACAGGGAATAAGAACATAAATGGTAGGTAGAAAATAGACAGGGGGGAGGTTAAGAATACTACAGGAAATGGAGAAGCCAAATAACTTATATGTATGACCCATGGACATGAACTAAGGGCAGGGGGAATCCTGGAGGGAGGAGGGGTAGAAGGCAGAGGGGAATAAAGGGAATAAAAAAAAAGGGACAATTGTAATAGCATAATCAATAAAATATACTTTAAAAGAAAAGAAAGTGTAGGTAAGGGGTTTGGTATTCAGTGAAAAAGTTAATTAGTTAAAAGCTGCAGCATTCTTTCATCCGTGCCCTGGGTGGGAAGTCTTACCTGGAGTGCAATGACTCAGATTCCCTCTTGAGCTGCTGGCAGTCCTGGGGCACAAAGGTGGAACTGCGCATGGTCTCCTGGAGTCAGGGCGGGTCATACTTTCAGTTCCTGAAACAATAGCATTTTACATGCATTGATTGCTAAGCTTATTAGCTATTACCTAAACTAAAATTTTCCAACTCTTGAGTTTCCCATCAACATGAGCACATAGAAAGATGGCAGAAACCTACAAGCCAAGGAAAGAGACCTCAGAATAAAACCTACTTTGCCAGCACCTCAATTTTGGACTTCCCAGCCACCAGAACTGTGAAAAAAACACATTTTTGCAAGTCATCTAGTCTATGGTATTTTGTGTGGCGGCCCAAACAAACTAAGACAATCTCCTCACATTGTTTTCCCAGGGACGCTGTGACAATTAATTGCTGGTGCCTGCCCTGCCCCCCCACCCAGGAGTGCTTGGTGTTCCAGCAAGACATCAGCTGGCACCTCTGAGGGGCCTGCACAACCACACAGCTTGGGTAGGTTGCAACAGAGTCTCAAACCCAAAAGTATGCTTGGGGACCAGATACTAAGGAAAGTTTTTTCTAGCCACCAACCCTCAGAGGGATAAGTAGGTGTGAGTGTGCGTGTCTGTTGGGGAGGGGTGACTTTTGCAAAGACCAGGACTAGAAGTGTCCTCAGCCCCATGGCTGCACTGGACTTGCTCTTCATTCACCCTAGAGTGTGCAGCTGGGGTTGAGCATGGGCCTTCAGAAAATGCTGACTCAGTGAGTGCTGTTTTTCAGGAAGCTGTTCTATATAATGAAAAAAGCATTGGCTTTGGAGTCACGCAAAGCTGGGTTCAAATTCCAGCTTTTTACTGTATTCATCAAAACAGTGTAGGCAAGGGGTTCATTAACTCATGCAACTGAAAAATCCAGGGAGCTTTTTTGCTTTCAGGCACAGCAACACCGAGGCACTCAACAGATGTCATTGGAAATCTGTGCTCTCTCTTTCCACTCTGATAACTTCCCTTTGGCCTTACTCTGAGAAGTCGTCCTCAGCAGCTCTAGACTCACGTGACCCTTAGCACTAAGAGTGGGTGAAGGAAGGAGGGTCTTTTTGCTGAGGCACCGCAAAGATCTTGGTGAGGTTGCTGATGGGCCTGTTCTGAGTCACATGTACCTCTCTCAGTGGGAGGGAAAGGGGGCAGTCCCATGTGAACTTAGGAAGGATGGTGCTGTTACTTAATAAGGAGGAACAAGTACTAAATGTGCTCCTGGCATAGCTTAAGGCACAGAATGGAGGTGTAATAACTGTTAATTCCCTCCCTTCTTCCTGTTCCTACCCTGGGCCCCTCTTGGAGGCCTGGGGAAGTTCAAGAATTTGATTGGTATTGAAGATGTCATGGAGTTTCAGGCTGGGAAGCCTTGGGAAGTATGACAACTTCAGAACCCACTCAGTGGAGTTCCTATGCCACATATTGGTTCTCCTTGGGAACAGTGGCCTCAGTGACATGGTGGGACTCTGAGGATTTCATGGCTGGGCTCAGCCCTGGGACACCCCGGTGAGCTGGCGAAGCCCTCTGAAGAGCAAGCGACATCTGTAGTTCCCTGCACAGCAGGGCTTGGTGCACCAGCTCTCCTGTTACTCTCTGGAACCCAGAGCCAGGCCTCCCACTGTTACATTGCCCTCCTGAAAAATGAGACCCTGTCCAAGAAACATATTCCCTTGCAGACTTGTGGGTGTCTTGCCCAAGTGACCACTAACTATTTGAATTGACTTAGGATTCTTTAGAATTCACAAGGTAAATTGACCTCAGAAAATGCCTAAAAGAGCCTACTTTGACACACTGGAATCATGTACCTGCCCCCGTGGTGACAGGGTTAATACTGCCAGATTTGTCCTTCCCACTGCCACCTGTTGTCCCTCTGTAACCATCCTCACAATGCTATGTTCCATTATGCAAAGGTTGAAAGCATATGAGCCCCTGGACCCCTAGCTATGCCTAGAATTATGGTGGGCCAGATCAGAGCGTGTGACTGTCCGCCAACCTCATTCTCACCCACTGGGAGGAGGTCTGGCATCTCAGTGGCCCACTTCCGCCCAATCTTTAAAAAGACTAAAAGACTAAAAGAAAAAATCCAAAACAACTAAAAGAAAAAAATAACACTTAATAGCTTTCTTTCAAGTCCTGTTATGTAGTTTATTTGGATCCACCTTAGTTTATTGTGGGACCTTGGCACGCCTGGTTTCACGGCTACTGCAGAGGATATCCAGGCGACCTCTCCTTGTGTCTCCAGTTTCAAAATACCTTCCCCACCTCGGTAAGAGGCTGTGCAGGTAAACAAGGTAACATGTATTAGAATGTTGGGAATGCTTTGGCGAAGTTCCATACAACCTGAAGGCAGCATTATTATCGATGGCAGTGAAAGTGGTCACTTTCCCCTTGGACAGCCAGTGGCTCAGTCAGAGGTGGATATTTGGGGGTCATGGGAAATGGTTCTGCAGTGACTTGGTGGGGGAGGAGGGCAAGTTCAAGATTTAGAATAGGAGGATGTGCTAGAAAGTTGTTTCAGCATGAGCACTTAGGTGGTGTTGGGACCAACCACCCCCCTTCAAGACAAAATGGATAAAATTGCCAGAGTCGGCCTGGTTCACAAAGACCTCAGAGTAAATGGAGACCAACAGTGTCCTCGTATAGAGTGACACTCAATCAGTGGACATGATCTGACCCCTTTGAAGGATCCACATTTATGTAATTTGGGCTGTCCATTTAGAAATCCGTTTCCTCAGGCCATTGTATCATGTGCAGCGTAGAGGGGTTGCTAATCCTTAAAGGGCTTCTCCCAAGAGCAGGAGGAGAAGCTCCTCTGCACTCTGCTGGTGGGAGTGTGAAGCGGCACCACTTCTTTGGAAAGCAAGGTTGGACTGCCTAGCCAAGTTGAGAAAGCAAAACTCCCGTGACACAGCAATTCCATTTCAGGAGTAGATCCTGCACATAGACAAAGTGCATATTGCACAAAGAGCTGTGTGTGTGCATCACGCCTGATTGGCGAAATAATACGTGGCAGGGCCACCATAGGATACTGTGCAGTGAAGAAGGATGAGGTACATCCAGACGGGAAGGTTTGGAACAACCCATATAACACCTTAGGTTTGGAACAACCCATATAACACCTTAGACGGGAAGACAAGGTACACAACAGTGTGCACAAGATGTTTGCGCTTATGTAAAAACAATCGATGTGTGAATGTGCACAGAAAATTCCTGGAAGCATAGACCAGAAATTATTAACAGGTGTAGCCAGGCTGGAGTTCTGGACTGAGAGAGAAGCTTACTTTTCATTAGGTCTTCTTATACTTTCGAAATTTTTTTATCCTGTTTATGCATTCTCTTTCAACTAGGGGGAAAAAACTAGAATACAAACAGATAGCTTCCTTCAAAAGGGAACCACCATTTCCAAGGCAAATGCTGCTGCCCACCAGAAGTGGGCAGGTCTGGTTCTGTGGAGGGAGACTGTTTGCCCTTCTGGCCGGCAAATATTTTAAAGACCAGCTGTGTCCACTGATAGAAGAAATAGACATAGAATTTGGAGTTCTGTTTAAACTTGAAGGAAGGAATAGTAGAGATATCTTCCCTTCATGCTCTTGATGAGGGGTACTGCTGGCCACTCTGCCCAGTCTGGGTGTAATTCTAGTTTTATTCATGTTGTGTGGGCTCATGGGAATTAGTGTGGGGTCATGAGAATTAGTGTGGGCAGTGCTCCAGAATCCCTGTAAATTCAGGATGTGGACTGAAGAATAGAAAAATTGACCTCATTTTGACTGGGGTGACGGTAGAGAGGGGTGATGAGGGACATAGGCATTCTGGGAGCTGGGGGATAGAGAGAGATAGGGAAGCAGAAAAAGAGCAAAAACCTAGGAAGGTGGCAGACCCAGAGCACATCATCAATTCTGGGCCCTCCTAAGCCTGGAAAGCTAAAGTGGGCCCATTCTGCCCCTGATAGTCATCTGCTCCCTTAGTTTCCTGCACTACCATTTGGTGACTCCTTAATTTAGGTGCCTAAACTTAGAGAAGGTTAAGATACTTAGAGAAAGCTTAAAATACTGAACTGTTTTTTTTTTCATTACTGCTTTACTTGTTTATTTATTTGCTTATTATTTAAGGGCTTATTATTAGTGATTCTTTATATAATATCTTTGTGTTTTATATAACGATACATCCAATTGAGAAAAATTTAAACAAGAAGACATCTTCCTTCGTTTGTCAGATCGGTAAAGCTTTAAAAGTTTGGGAGCACAGTGTTAGCAAAAGTATGAGTGGGAAAGGCAGGCTAGCTTATGGAGTAGTGGTGATGGATATAAACTGGCTCAATCCCTCTAGAAGACAGTTTGGCAGTGTCTGTTCAAATTAAAACATGCATCGTCCCTGACCCAGCCATTCCCCTTCCAGGAATTTCTCTTGCAGAAACACTTGCAGATGTGCACTCAGATTATCACGCAAGAATTTTATTCATCGCTGTTCCCATTCAGGAATATTGGAAACCATCCAAATGCGTATCAATAGCAGATTAAACAATCGCGATACTTCCGTACAATGGGATGCTGTGGTGCTGTCAGAAGAAAGCGAGGCAGCGCTGCCTGTGTTGACAGAGAAGGATGTCCACTATCGAGAGCCACGCTCAAAAAAAAGAAAAGGCAAAGTGAAAGGAGCATTGTACATGTTCTTATTTCAATGTATATGTACGATACACATCTAGAATATCATCCACTAAAAAATACTTCAATGACTATAAACTAAGCAGTGTTTCTATCTGGGGTTACAGAGGCCTTTAGTATTTCATGGCATACACTTTGTAATTTTTATTACAGACATGTGTTACTTTTATTATCAGAGATAACAAGAGTGCTTTTTAAAATAAGAAAAATATATTGAACAAAGAAAAAGTGCTGCACACTCATTTTTAAAAACAATTGACACCAACTTTTGAGAAGAGAAGGTTCTTCACTGCTTCAGGTGTTGTGCATTCTAACTTACGCAATGCCACTGAGCATCATTAAAGTATAATTTTTCCATTGATCGGAGAAGCAGTGGCCTAATAGCTTATTTCCTAAGATTTTAACTAGAAAAGCCCACAATTAAGATGCTGATGTGAACAGAATTTAGAAGGTGGCATGCCTCACTATAGTTTAGAGTAATTACAAGGATGGGGGTGGGGGAGGGGAAGAGGAGGGGAAAGCAGTGGGACACTCTGTTTGGGAAATGATACCCCTTTTCACCTCCACTGTTGAAAATACACTCTGCAGCCCTTTAGCTAAAAAACAGTGCTCCGAGATTCTTTCACACTCTCTTTTTGATTTAACTTTTTAGGCACCAAAGTTTCATGACTTGGTACAACTTCTAAAACTCCTGGGTGACGGTGGAAACTATTCTGCTCTTATAGAATGGTTTGTGGTGCCCTCTCTTGGATCTCCTTTTCAATTCCCAGGCTGGTGCCTGACCTTGGCTGCTCAGAGTCGCAGGTAGAAAACATGGCCAGCACTGGGTTCCCCCTGTGCTGATTGCCTATCTGGTTTAGCAGAGGAGAGGTGGGGATTCCCAAACACACTCCTGTCTGGTTAGTCCAGGGTCCTGAAGGGATCGGGTTGGTAATCCATTCCCACTTTCCCCATTTACAGTGAAGGACCATAGGCTGGCAGTGGAAAGGCGTATTCACTTCTGCCTAGAACAGGCAGCAAAACCCACGTCTCCTGACTGCTATTTGAGTTAGCAGCTCCACTCTGTTCTTTCCGTGTCTTTATAATGAAAGTTGTTCAAATGATGGCTTCTGTATTTTGGTGGAATGTTTTCAGGTGTTTGACTTGAATGATGAAATGCATGTTTTCCTTTCAGCTCATGTACAGTCCAGCAAGTCTTCTCATGGTCACATTCGGCATAGTTTCTGCCCGCAGAGCCTAGCCCTTTTCCTGGAATATGGCATGGCTTTACATCCAGGGACTGCCTGAGCCTCCCGCCCCTGCGATGCTGCTGCCAGCGGTACCAGTGTTGGCAGGGACCACAGGGCCATCATCTCAATGCACTTCAGTCTTCAGTCTGGGAGAGGAAACTGGAACTGCCAGCTTCCTGGAAAAACAATAGACGCTGTCACCTGGAACTGAGCTGCAGCATGGGAGCTGTGTGGTGAGGGCCTGAGCAGCGGAGGGCAGGGGCTTAAGGCTGTGGGGCCTCCGCCCTCAGAGGCAGCGAGCTGGAAGCTCCCACACTTTGGGCCCCTTTCTAGTCATTGGTTTATGAACGTCATCAATTCCAAGAGTAGGTAAGACAGTCACAACACAGTAACACTGCAAACGGCCTGAAATCATCAGCTTGGAACAAAAGATCTGTAGTCTAGAGATTTTTCTCAAATGAACAACATCTTAAGATTCACATATTTTCAGTAACAAGTTGCAAAACAGAAACGAAGTGCATTTAATATTTACTGAAACCGTAAATATTAAAAACGTGTTTTTATCAGTCACAGTAAAAGAAAGAATGGATTTGCTTTCTAGGCTCTCTTTAGCAAACAGTATTACAAGACTGTTGATACAGGGAGAGGCGATCAAAGAGCACGCAGCTAAAACAGGAAACAAAGAACTGGAGAGAGTGTCAGGCTGTTAATGAATATATTGTGTTGCTTTTCTGGATGTTGTAATATTTGGTATTTGTCACTATTTTAGATATTTAATTTGCTTTGATTTCCTTTTTCACTCCAAATATTCATTTTGCTACCTAAATTTATACTCTTTTACTTAAAGAGGGACCTCCTCCCAAATTGCGTATCCACCATCTCCCCACAAAACCCGGATCAGCTCTTGTGTGCCCTCCTTGCCCGGGTTCCTAGCTGCATGTACATGTGTGTGCCACGCTGCCCAGCATCATCAGCCCTGTCGTCACCGGCATTGTCATTATCTCCTTTGCAACAGTGTTTCTTCCAACTTTTCAAAGAGCTGTCACATCTATAATCTTTGATCTAGTTGAGTGATCCAAAGGACTTGTAGCATCTCTTTGTTACTTACTCTCTGTGTGCCTTAGTTTTCTCATCTGTAAAGTGGGGCTGATCCCAGTGCTTACTTCATAGGGTTGCTATGAGGGTTAAATGAGTTAATGTACGTAATGTGCCCTGCACTGTGCCTGGCCCAAAGCAAGCACTATGTGTGTGAGAACTTGCTATTATTTTATTTTTTCTTTGCTTCTCTATATGCCACACAGTAGAATAGACCTCAGGCTTTCTGCACCCTCTTCTCACTCCTCACCCACAGTGTAATTACATTGGGAGCTGGGGAGGAGAGGGAGAGAGGTTGGTAGTTCACAGCTTTATCATGATAAAAGACAGCAAAGTCTTCATCATACAGGAAATCAACAGATAAGGTAAAATTTTATAAATCTAGAAATACAGTCAAATACAGGAAGAAATAGCTAAAAGATTTAAAAATTGTGGCCTCTGAGGAGGTAACTAGGGTTGGAAATTACTGTTTTTCACCATAAACTTTGACTCTCAATTTGATTTTTTACATTTAAAAATGTTACAAATGTATACACTTTTAAAACATTCTTCTTCTATTTGTAATCCTCACCCAAGGACATTTTCTCACAGCTTCTAGGGAGAGAGGAAAGGAGAGAAACAGTGATGCAAGAGGGAAGACACTTACTGGCTACCCCTCCCACACTCCCGGACCAGGAATTGTTATCACACACGCCTGGCTGGGGGGTTGAACCCACAACCCAGGCATGTGTCCCGACTGGGAATTGAACCATCAATCTCTTGGTTACGGGACGATGCTCCAACCAATGGAGCCACACCAGACAGGGCCAGCATTCTTTTGTTTGAAAGAGTGAAGTGATAACAATATTCTTGTTTACTCTTTGTCATCATTTTCATAAGAAAAATTAATGAGCAGCAAATTGCAAAAAAAAGGGAAGAGGGTTTGGTTAGGTAAATTATAAGTAAGCTTTCCCCTGTGGAAGTCTTTGCTTAATTGGGCTGCAGCTGGTGCTAATTTATTCTCTTCACTATCTCATTTTGGTCCTGTGTGTGCATTTGCGCACGCGCATGTGTGTGTGTGTGTGTGTTCTAAGCTTCACACGATTTGAGGTTTCTTTTTTTAGGTACAACTGGAAGTGCTCGTGAGAAGTTTATCCTCAGGAAGAGTTTGCTTTTTTGTCACAGTTGTTTTGTGGCACACCTGGGAGCGACGTCTGTGATCGGAGTCCAGCCAGGATGAACTAGGTGGGGGGTTACTACCTGACCATGCTGGACTTGACTTCGCCATTATATTGCTCCCTCAGTCCGTTCCCTCCCATCCCCCATTCGGTATTTGGGGCACCGCATGAGTGAGTGGAGGTCTAGAATGAAGGAGACTCTGACTGCCTGGTGAGTACATGCACTGGCTCCTGGGACGTGAAATCCAGGCGTGAGCCTCTATCTAGAAAAGCCAGCATTCTGGGCATAAAGCGGAGAGGCAATTGGCTTTTTTAGTTTGAAAAATGGAGAATACCATCCAGGCATATTTTTCTTGTGCCCCGGAGTCTTTCTGCTGGGTCTGCCGGACACTGATTGCATTTCATTGTCATCTAACAAGTGGCATCAGTCATGGACCCTTTCTCTGAGCTCCCAGGGAAGAGCAACGAACAGAACACGCTGCTGTTGGTTTTCTCCCTCTAGGTACAAGGAGAAGATTTTGTTTCCTTACTGAATTGCCAGTCATACTTGCAGCCAAGATTAATCACTGGCTAAAGATTCTTAACTGTTCTTTGTCCCCATTCATATTTTACAGAGCCAATATCTGGCTTAAAAAAAAGTAACAGATAAAAAAATAAGTTTTTAAAATTTTAAGAATTAAAAAAAACATTTTAATTAAAAAAGAAAGCCCAACTTTTTTTTGTAAGGCAAAACTGGAGATTTTGAGTTTACAACCTATTATATCACAAGTTTCTACTAAATTTTTCTGAGACTCATGAAGTATTGAAAGTAACCTTGTTTAAAAACAGAGGACAGCTGAACCTTGAAAACATTATGCTAAATGAAATAAACCAGACAAAAAGGACATGTATTGTATGATTCCACCATATGTGAGGGACACAGAATAGTCGAATCCATAGAGACAGAGAGGGGATGGTGGTCGCCAGGGGTCGGGGAGGAGGGAGTGGGAGCCCTTGTTTGTTGGGCTGGAGTCTGTTTGGGAAGATGGAACAGCTCTGGAAATGGGTGGTGAACACGGCTGCACACCCTTGTGAAGGCACCTAATGCCACTGAACTGTATACCTAAAAACAATTAGGTGGGAGATTTTATGTGTATTTTATGACAATAAAAAAATACAAAAAGCAGTATTTCCTGTGTGATGCAGTACATTCCAGATTATATAAATAGACACATTATGCAATTTTATAAAACTCAGAGACACTTACTTCCCCACCCCCACCCCCTCCCTACTCACCAGTCAAACAGTTGGGCATTTTTTGCCCATGATGTTTGTTCCTCAACAAGACCAACCAAGGAAAACAAAGGGAGAATAAATTTAACCTTGAAATACTGCTGATTATTGGCCTCATCCATGGCCCTCTTGGAATATGGGGTTAATTGCAGCCTCATCAACATGTAAGTTTGGGGATTATCAGTAGATTTCAAATTTTTCTCATCCTCAGTGATTGTGGAATTATGTTTGCATGCGCGGTAGCTCGGTGCTGTCATTGTTACTCTCCCCTGATTGCGACCGGCCTCCCCAACAGCTGCAGAAAGAATTTCCGTGACAGCCCTGCCAAGGCGGAGCGGTGGGAATTCTGCAGGATTAGAGCTGGAATTTGGAACTCCGGAGCGGAGGCTGGGATGCTGAGGATGGACACTTGGGCTATTTGTTACATGAATGCTGCCACAGCACAGCTCATGCCTGCTTGTGGTTCCTTATCTTGGAATAACCTCCTTCCTGCAGTGCTAGTCAGCAGGAACTACTGAGCACACCTTCCGTGTCCCCACGTCACAGGGCAGCAAGCGTCCCGGGAGGTCCGCGGGGAAGCAGCTGGGCACCACGGAGGTGCGCCAGGTTCCCCTTCACCCTTTCAGGACTGGGCACGCTCTCTGTAGTGATCGACTGGCTGTCAGCAGATGAACACGTCTTACACTTTCCTCCTGTTATATGCTTAAAAACATGCCGACCATTCAGTAGAAGCTATCGTTTTCAACTCTTCTGAGGGTTTTATAACTGTAGTGTGATGTGTCAAAGTTAATGGCGGGAAATGTTACTGTCTTTGCTTCTCTGACAAAAGCATAATTATAAGGCTGTCAGCCCAGTATCCGGTCACACTAGGTGTCATGGCCAGGGCTATTCAGTGGCCTGCGTGTACATAAGCACCGTGCACTTAACCCATTCATAGATTATTCTGAATAAGTATCTTGTGGGTTAGGGAAGGCTTAAAACTCAGGACTGTGCTATGTATGTTACTCTCTAAAACAGGCTTTCCCATAGACACCACTGTTGAGCAAAGAATTTTTAAATGGTTGGTATATCTAGAAAAGTTGAGAGGAAAATACAGTTGTTTCATAATGTTAAGGGAAAAAACATATTCAAAACTTGGAAATATGGAAAAGGTTGGCTGTGTACCCTTGCTGTGTCACACTGAAGCAGTGTCTGAGGAGCCCACCTGAGGATTACTTAATTCTCTAGGGGTGTGGTCTGTACCTGCATGGCTGATACATACTAGTGATTTGCGAATGCTAAGCTGCAGTGACCTTACAGCAATGCCAGCGATTCTTATCTGATAGCAACACACGTGAGTCTTGCCCACAAAGACATTAGTTATTTTTGCCTGTAGAAGATTATAGCCCAAAGGTCTAAGTTTTGTTGCTCTGTGTGGCATAAACCAATTGTGTGTGTAACTCAGTTATTTATTCCAGTGTGGGTTCTTTCAGCAACTACAAAGACATCTGTTTCTCCTATACTCCTTTGAACCTGTTTTGGTCCTTCATTAATGAGAGAAAGAGGTCTTTAGCATGTGTTCACTATACTTTATATGACAGTCATGTTTCTAACCTTGTGAAGGTTTGACACTGATCTGCTTCTCAAAGCCTAAGAAAGCAAGTAACCAATGGTCAGATGACGATACTGGTTAGAAGCTACCATTTTCTCAATGAACATCGGTGACCAAAAAACGAGTTTCCACGAAACATCACCGTTCCTTGTTTTTCCGCATGTCCAAAGTCCAGATGGGTTTAAAACTGCCAACAGCTTGCCAACACATTGGACTGAGACTTTCTAAGTCACTATCAGAGGGAAAGATGGTTGTGTGGGCAGCAGAGGAGGTCATGGCGGAGGGGAAGTAAAGTGAAAAGACCATCTTGTGCAGAATGTCTTTCCTAAGTTACCAGAATATGAAGGCCCAGGGTGCTAACTAAGGGTCACAAATGCAAACCCAAGAAGGCAAGAGTTACACTGCATGACCTCAACTACTGGACCTCTGTTAAAAATTCCACCTCGAATATAATGGAAAGGAACATTTTATATTTAAAGCGGGGAAGGCACAGAACGGTCAATACTCCTTCTGTCTTAAAGGGTCATCATGAGACTCACCACTGAGTGGCTGTTTCTGGCTGTGAAAGGCAAAGCTCCTGAGACCTGAGCTGGGCAGGGAAGGTTGAGACGGAGAGAGATAAAGTGGTCTGTGTAATAAAGTAAAAGAGGTTTCCCACAGCTTCTCTGGAGGCAGGGAGTGTGTGGTCCCTGAGGGAGCTAGAGACAGAGAGAAGAGATCACTTTCCATGCGAGAGCAGGCCCTGAGACTGCAGAGGCAGATCGGCCAGGAGAGAATGACCTTGAAGAAACATCACGTCAGGTATCAGATTTAGATTTTCCTGCTGCTCCATAATTGCCCTTGGCCTTTCCGTAGAAATCTGTTACCTTGAGCAAACAGTCTTGTGTAAGGTGTGCCCTGGAGCATGAAGGAGAAGGGGCTGAGTTCTCATGGAAGTATTGGGAGGAGGGGATGAAGCTGAGATGGCCAGGAGGAGCAATTCGGCCTGAGAGGTAGCAAAAGTGAGTCATCTCTCCTCTCTGCCCAGCTCCTGAGAAGCTTTAGAAATGGGGGAAGCATGCTGGATTCCCTACATTTACAAGAAAGGGGGTTCAATTCATTTTTCTTGATTAGAAGAAAGAATGATCCCCAAATCTGAGAGAGTTTGGGAATCCAGTTAATATAAATATACCTCTTTAAGAAAAAGAACCCCATATTACTAAGCTAAAACAAGGTACAGGGCCTGACAAGGGGCCCTTCAATTGAAAAGCCTTGAAGCTGAAGATTTATTTGCTTCATGATTTGTTAGCCCCTGGACTCCAGGTACTTTCAAAACAGAATTTAAGGAAATGAATGAGATATCTAACCTCTCAGGTCAAGATTGTATTTAGAAAAGAAAAGCTTGAATCCTGGGTTGGGAGCTGCTGGAGCCTGGTTCTGGTTCCCCGGCAGTGAGGATTCTGGCTGACGTGGTGCTGCTCTCGAGATAATCCCTCCCCCCAAACCCCACCCCCAGGAAAGGGCTTTGCCTTGCCAGGACCAGCGCCACAGCCACGGCCCTGAAGAGGCTGATTTAAACACAGGCACCAGGAGGCCCTCCCAAAGGGAGGTCACCAAATAGCAGGCACACAGGCAGGGTTTCCAGGTAATGGTTGGATGAAGCTTCTCCCTCGTCGGCTTTTACAACAGATTTGAGGATTTAGTGGTAATCCTTTTGTTTTCAGTATTTGGCCTGAAATCCTCTAGCCTGGGTGGTCTGGAATCCATTTTGTTAAAATTCTCTATTTATCTTTTCCTTGCATCAGTAAGAGATTTTAGAAGGTTTTTGTTGTTGTTGTTGATGCTGTTTGTTTTGCTTTTTTATTTTTAGTTAAAAAAGAATAAGGAGCTGGCAGCAGGCTGAAAAGGGATAAAAAGTCATTCTCACAGCTTTTTAGGAATAAATGCCTGGAAAAGCTCCAGATTCAGAAATTATATGGTTCTATTTTACAACTAATAAAACATTCCTTATGCCATAAAGAAACATATCCTGACACTATGTTTTCCAAAGCGTGTTTGCACAGTTGACTTCATGAGATCTTTATAAGAATCCCATGAGGGATGCAGGGTGAGTATTATCTTCCCTTTCTCAACTCCCTTCCCCCCCCTCCTCCCCCCCACAGTCCTCTTTTCTGGAATTTAATGATGCTAACGCAGAAATCAAGTCTGGTGACAGAAATTCCCAAGCTGGCATGGCAGCCAGTGGGGACCTGGGACTGGATCACAGGTGTTCTGACCCTTGGTCCAGTGGTCTTTCCTTTTGGATCTATAAACCTCCCCCATTAATTTCTTTCACTAATTAACTGGAGTTGCTGTCCATGCCCTTAGTCCTTACCCCTGTTTGCCCTGACCTAAGATTCCGGTGGCTCTAACATTATTACATCCTAGGGCCTGGCTCTGCCAGGAGCCGAGGACATTTGTGTTGGGCCTAGTAAGAGCCACTGGTAAAAGGGTACGTGAGTGAAAGACTGAACACGCTAAAGGGAAGGACCGTGGTGGTGGGCCGCGATGCTGACCTGTCTCGGGACACAGGCAAGCGCCTTGCTGCTCCTGGAGAGCTCTGTCCATCAGCCCACACACTCTTTTTGGTTTTTCTCTTTTCTTCTCTGGCTACTCCTGTTTGCAGGCCACTAAATGTGGGAACTTCTCAAGGCTAGTCTTAAGCCCCCCATTTTCCCCCTACATTCTATCCCTAAGTGGGTTCAGTCATGCCCTCTCCTTCAGATGCCACCTACATGCCAATACCTTCAGATTCATCTCTACCCCAGACCTCTCTGAGCTCTCACACTTAAATCCAACTATGCATTTCATATTTCCACTAGGATGTCTCAAAGTCCCAACATGTCCAGACAGAGCTCAAGATCTCCTCTCCTCCCCCAAACTGGTTTTCCTCCGGGATTTCCTACCAACTACACCTCCCACTGTGCAAGTCAGGAATCTGCAAATCATCCTTGGGTCTGCTCTCTTCGTCACCCTCTAGAGCCTACACATTACCGACTCCTACTGGTTTTGCCAGTGGAGTATCTGATGACTTTGACAGCTTCCCTGCCCTCCGTCAGCGTCTTCCCAGTTTCAAAGCTGCTGTCAGCTCTCTTCTGGACTGTGGTCAAGAGCCTCCTACCAGTTCTCAAACCCACTTTTGTCCCCCTCTTTTGTTCATTCTTTACACCAAAGGCCCTTCAAACCACTCATCTGACTCCTCTGTGCATCACCACAACCCGCACTCTCTGTGCGATACCACCTGGACTGCCTTTTCTTCCCTGCAACGAGCCACGCTCCGCATCCCTCTGTCTGCTCCCTCCCCCACAACCACTGCCAGTGTAGGGCCTTCACTCTTGCTCTTCTCTGTCTCGGGGGACTCCTCACCCCCAATACACACACACACAATGGCCTCGTGACCTCCTACTTATCCTTCACACCTCCTCTCAAGCATCATTTCTTCAAATGCAGATAATTTTCCTTTATTAGATACTCACCCAGACTCATGCTCTGGGTCCCTGTGTCTTAGTTTTGTAATTACACTCCCTTATTCAGTCAACAACCCTTTAGTGAGCACCTGTTCTCTGACAGGAACTGCTCCAGGCAACTGAGATCCATCAGGGAACTAACCCAACAAAAATGCCAGAGCTTACATCCTGTGGGTAGTTCTAAAAAGAACTGTAAATTCGTTTCTGCTGATCTTTCTCATGTTCGTCTCGCACAGGGCTCTATGTTCAATTAGAGCTGTAATTGTTGACATCGGCCTTCAGCACAATGGTGGGTCCCAGGAGGTTCTCAAACATTTGGAAATTAATGGATATTTCTATTTGTAAACTAATGAACGGATTAATGTTATTTTAATATTGTAGCGTGGCTTACATTGAACTTACAATATTTTTGATATTTAAGAAAAGTCCACGTGTAATGGCCAAGATAATCTTACACCTTAACCCCTAAAAGACGTGAAAAGCCATTCCCTTCTCCCCTAGCTTTTAAGTGGCTTCTGAAGAACTAGCTGAACTTTGCTGCCATCTTTTGACCAAAGTTAACACCACACAGATGAAAGCAACATCCCATCATATTTCGAGGGCTGAGTCTCAATGAAAAATCCCACCACTGAGCTCCATCTTTGCCTAAAGATGCAGGAACATGTTGCCAGCTAAGAGGAGATGCTTGGTCACGCCCAGTGCCTCTCTCTGTTACAGCCCTGCTCATTTGTCTCCTGCCCTTGCTTTCTTCCACATCCCAGCACCATGGTAATGCTTAATGTGTTTTATTTATGTGAACAGTGAATGAATAACAGTTTCATACCAGAACTGGTGGGACACAGACACACAGATATTAGCTATTATTGTTGTCATTACCATTATCGATATTATAAAGAGCCTTGCCCTGCAAAGCAGATGAGCTAAAGAAAACTAGTATTACTCCAAGATGGAGGTGTAGGTGAACACGACTCACCTCTGCACACAACTGTAGCAGAAAATACAGCTACACTGCAAAGCAAATATTATCCAGAAGTGTCAGAGAATCAAGCTGTGTAGAAATCTGTCCAGCAAGGATTTAAAGAAGCCACATTCATCCAGATGGGTAGGAGGGGCGGAGAGATGCAGAGAGCTGCAGAGCAGCGTGGAGACACCACCCAGTGGCACAGAGAGACATAGAGGGGAGAACAGGTGGTCCTGGATAAACATCGGGAGGGATACCTTGGGAGCGAGGGATCCCAGCCCCAGATCAGACAATCCAGGCCAGGGTTCCAGTGCTAGGAAAATAAGTCCCCATAACTTTTGGCTGTAAAAACTGAGGTCGGGGGGAGATTGGGGTGGTAGAAGAAACTGCAGGATTCTTGAGAGACTCCTCTTAAAGGGTCTGCAACCAACTTAGGACTCAATCAGACCCAGCCCTTCAGGGATTCAACACCAGGGCAGCAGCTGGAAGGGCACCAGTGACATATGCAGAGAAAGTGAAGTGACTGGCAACAGTGTGAGTGCCTAGAGACAGCTTCCTACCAGGAAAAACTCTGGAGGCCAGGCAGCAGCACTGTCCCCTCTCCAAGCCCTCTCCCACACAGAGCCACAGAGTGGTGACACAGGGTTGTCCCACCCTAGCGATTACCTAAGGCTCTGCCCCATAGAACTTATAGGTGTGCTTTTCTACAATAGGCCACACTACTAAAACAGGAAGCCAAAGCAGCTCTACCTAATACACAGAAGCAAACACAGGGAGGCTGCCAAAATGAGGACACAAAGAAATACGGCCCAAATGAAAGAACAGAACAAAACTCCAGAAAAAGAACTAAACAAAATGGAGATAAGTAACCTATCAGATGCCCAGTTCAAAATACTGGTTATCAGAATGTTCTAGGAAATCACTGGGTAGTTCGACAGCATAAAAAAGACCCAGGCAGAAATGAAGGTTGCATTAAGTGAAATAAAGAAAAATCTATAGGGAACCAACAGTGTAGAGGATGAAGCCAAGAATCAAATCCACGATTTGGAACACAAGAAAGGAAAAAAACATTCAATCAGAATAGTAGGAAGAAATAAGAATTCAAAAGAATGAGGATATGCTTAGGAACCTCTGGGACATCTTTAAAAGTACCAACATCCAAATCATAGGGGTGCCAGAAGGAGAAGAGGAAGAACAAGAAATTGAAAGCTTATTTGAAAAAATAAAAAAAAATTTCTTAATTTGGTGAAGGAAATAGACATACAAGTCCAGGAAGCACAAAGAGTACCAAGCAAGATGGACACAGAGAAGACCACACCAAGACACGTCATAATTAAAATGCCAAAAGTTAAAGATAGAGAGAATCTTAAAAGCCAGCAAAAGAAAAGCAGAGAAGTACCTACAAAGGAGTTCCCATAAGATTATCAGCTGATTTCTCAAAAGAAACTTTGCAGGCAAGAAGGGACTTGTAAGAAGTATTCAAAGTGATGAAAAGCAAGGACCTACATCCAAGATTACTCTACCCAGCAAAGCTATCACATAGAATGGAAGGGCAGATAAAGTGCTTCCTAGATAAGATAAAGCTAAAGGAGTTCATCATCACCAAGTCATTATACAGGAAATGCTAAAGGGAATTATATAAGAAAAAGAGAATCAAAATGATGAACATTAAAATGACAATAAATTTACAACTATCAATAATTGAATCCAAATAGCAAACTAAGGAAACAAGCAGAACAGTTACAGAACCAGATATGGAGATCATTTGGATGGTTATCATTTGGGAGGGGGAAAGGGGAGAAGGGGGGTGGGGAGGTGCAGGGATTAAGAAGCACACATGGGTAGGTACAAAATAGACAGGGAGAGGTTAAGAACAGTATAGATAATGGAGTAGCCGAAGAACCTATACACATGACCCATGGACATGAAATAAGGGGGTGGGTTGCTGGAGGGAGTGGGCGTACTGGGTGGAAGGGGGCAAAGGGGAAAATTGGGACAACTATAATAGCACAATCAATAAAATATGTTTTAAAAAATCTAGTATTGTTCTGCTATGAGTTCCTTTATGTAAGAGGACATGAGGACACCACCCCAAACTCAGTGTAATAT
The DNA here is from genome assembly GCA_007922815.1 of Macrotus californicus. Classification (NCBI taxonomy): domain Eukaryota; kingdom Metazoa; phylum Chordata; class Mammalia; order Chiroptera; family Phyllostomidae; genus Macrotus; species Macrotus californicus. Next base: position 21,558 of record VMDR010006636.1, read on the forward strand.
TCAGTTTTTCCTCTCTCCCATTCTCTCTCTCTCTCTCTCTTTCTCTGCCTACCCCCCTTCCTGGAAATTTTATTAACACTACTTTTGTTGCTATCTCAACCTTTTAAACTTAAAAAATGTTATATATAAATATATATATATAATTTAGAGCTTTATGTTTTGTCTCTCCAGTAAAATGATAAATCCCTGGCTACAAGTAGATTTTCTTGTTAACAGGATCTCCCACAATACTCAATAAGTCCGTAAGGACTGAATTAAAGCCTCTTTTCTGAAATAAAGGGTGGGAAGAAAGATTTTATTTTGCTCTAACACGTTGTGAGACTGTGGGGAAAATTATGTCAAGTTCTCAGAAAAACTGGTCACTACATGTTAAATATTTAAAAATTATATTATTTTGTAAAATTTGGATTTTAAAATATGGCCTCTTTGAAATAATTATAACAACAGGAAATCTTTGTATATTTGAAGCTAGAGAACAGAAAATAAGAATGAAAAATCACAGTAAAATTAACTTCTTTAAACAGAGAGCCAGAAAGATGAAAAATTTGGATTTTCTCAGAGGAAGAATTTCACACATAGATATTTAAGCAATGTATAAACTAGTTAAAAGAACGGTTATTCCTTGGAGTCTGAAGAATGTCTACAGCAGAACTGGTTTCAGGGAAGTGAAGTTATTGGATAATCCAAGGAAGTGAAGACCACAGAATGAAGAAAGTTGAGAGTGGCCCTCTGAGCAGGACAGGGAAGTGCGGCAGCCGAGGGGGAGCCGCTGCATTGCCCCATTCACCTGCACACACCGAGTTGTCAACACAGCTGTGGGGTTAAGGAGGACCTCAATTAGCCACATTCTCACCTCCCGTTTCATTACAGTTCAGCACATGGTTATTCAATAATTGTAAGCACCCATGTTAAGTGCCCAGTCTCAGACAATTGGACCTGAATCTGGGATGCCAAGAAAAATGATGTTTTAAAGTGTAGTCAGCCCTGCAACGGAAAAAACTAAATGAAGTCAGTGAAGAGAAATTTCAATAATTTTATATTTAGATGTTAATCACATGTGCTTTTTTTACTACTCTTACTTAAAAAAGGTTGCTCGTTTCATTTTTGCACAGAAACATTCTGAGAATTTGATGCTGTCTTTGGTCCTTAACAGGGGGTGGTCTGGTCCACCAGAGATAGAATGGCTTCCTTTGGGGAAAACTTTCCCATTCCTACTGAACTGTGCGCTTGCAAAGCACTGAGCACTGGGGCCTCTGTGTTCTTCCTGCCTCTCACGTGAAAGAAGGTCCCTGCCAGTGATTTCCTGTGCTGACAGGTGGAGCACCAAGCCTCTGACCACTGGGGAAATGAGAGGACTGACTGGACCAGGCTGGTCATTTGGCAAGAAGCGTTGGCTATAAGGCACCTGCCAAGGACATCACCTGGTTATTTAAAAAAAACCTTGTGTAGTTCAGTTAGCTAAATGGGAACCCTATGCAGAGGACAAGAATTATTCATTTTGCTAAGGTTTAGCTTTTCAGAAGAGCCCTCAAAATAAAGGCCCCTCACTTTTGAGAGCATTAAATCCTTGTGGTGACTTTGGTGAAAGAGACATGAAGTAACTGATGAAGGCAAATGTGCTTCAGATGGAAAATAATGGCTTTTGGAATGAAATGCCTGGAGAACATCTGCTGTCCCTTTATGATAAATGAACATCTGTCTTCCTCACTTAATGTATCGCACCTGTCGATCCATCCAAGTCTCTCCCTACATCCAAATAAAGGTGAAAATACTGATGTTGAGGTCCTAGCCTCAGAAATCTTGACTTAATCTCTAGGGTTTCATGGGTTCCAAATATCTTCTAATACTAGCTCATACAAATTCTCCGTAAATGACCTACAATCTAAAACTAATAGTCGATAATTGAGTATTTATTGTACATGGCACTTGTTTCAACTTTGGGAGTATTTGCCTCCATTCCTATGTGTTTATTTTTGCTTCATTTACAAGTGAAGTCTCAGGCCCTTCCTCTACCAGGAGCCTGCTCTGACCTCACAGGGCACCCCTTGGTTTCTCCTGCTCTCACTGAAGCAAGGGAGATGTGTTACCCCTCAGGGTGGGGTGCTCCTGAAGAGTGCCTGAGCTCTTACTTTCCAGTCTTGTCTTCAGAGGAGTGTGGTTGAGTTCCTAGAGCAGCCCCATGGGCATTTTGAATGGCTCCGCCCACATTTTACTTAGAGGCCACGCTCTCTGCTGACAGTATAACAGGTCCCCGAGAGAGAAAAGCAGGATCCAGAACCCTGTCCTGCTCCAGGTAAATGCCCTGCCCTCACAGCAGGTCCCCCAAAACTCTCTCTCTCTCTCTCTCTCTCACACACACACACACTTGCTATGTGTAAGGGCTGGCCAGTATTCCACTGTATCTCAGGATTTCCAGCAGGTTATGTGCCAGAACAGAGCCTCTCCAGGTTCCACTGCTGTCCCATGGTCCCTGAGGCAAGCAACAGAGGCCATGGTTAGTTTGCTCCTGTTAAGAGGTGTGTAGGCACAGGTGGTTGATTTAATATCCAAGGCTGCAAGGTCTGCCTATCATGCTCATTAAAATTTCTCCTTGTGGACAAATCACTAACAAAAGGATGGAATCTTACTTTCTCTGATTAGCTGTCATTTCACAAAATAAAAATCCCATGAGTCAAGTTTTTAGGAGAAGGCGTGGTCTTCAGGAAGGGGACTAAGGAAGGTGAGGAGGAATGCGCTACCTTTCCTGGTCTTTGGGCGGTGGCGGGCTGCATGCAGAGCTTCAGGATTGATTCTGGAGGTGAGAGAAGCCAAGAAAGCAGAAAGGGGTGCTGGGCACAAACTTTTCCTGCCTGGCATTTCCTTTCCGTTATTTTGCACACGTGCCAGGCATGCCATCCTCCTCCTTCTGGGGCGGGGGACCATTTACTCACAGCATACCATCCCCCACACCCAACCACCTAGGTGTGTCCAGTGGGGGTCCCAATCCTTGCACTCCATTCTCTTGGTTCTGGGGTTTGGATTAGCATGTGGGCCCCTGACCCAAGCTGGGCCAGTCACAGTCCTTGTCTGGGATTCTCAAAACTGGACCTGAGGCCAGGAAACCCTTTTCTTTCTGAATGGCATAGCTGGGGAAGTGTGAGCCCAGGAATTGTCTAAACCCACCGGTCTAGCCCAAGGAGAAACTCAATTTGTGGCAGGGGAGAGTCATGCTGCCACTCAGGGAGAAGGTAAAATGTGAGGAGGAAAGAGTCTACACGATGTTTATTTCCTCACTTGAGTTGTTTTGAGCTATACTCTTTCCATTTCTAGTTCCGTGAGCCAGTATATTTCCTAACTGGCCTGAGCTTCTTTAAGCTGCCCTTCTTGTGATATGTGACCACAGCATCTTCACTAACACCTCCCTACTACTCCACGTATGCCTCCCTTGCTTATTTCCTCCCTCTCTTCTACTCTCAAAAAGTGTTTAAAAGTATTTGCTCCATTACCTCTGGGGAAAGGAGGCAATTTTCTCTGAAAATTAGTGACTTGCCACAGTCAATTAATCTCACATTTAATACAAAGATGTGAAAAGTGCTTAGAATAGTGCCAAGCATATAAAAAAACACTGCCTACATGTTTGCTATTAATATTATTCCTGGTAGTAGTAGTAACAGTAGTAGCCAGAATAGATAGAGCAGCACATGGCGGTAATAATATGAAGGTGTCCAAAACCCTCCCAGATTAATGGGAGTTGGTTACAAAATGCCCCCCAAGAAGCACACAAAGCGGTAGGTGTGAACCAATCCATTGTTCCCTCCACCTCATTTTTGGTCCCATGCCTGGGAAACCAGCTCAGCCAATGGCCTACTCCTGTAGCCCAGTGTGTCTCATCCCCTTACTCTCCTCATCTGAAAGGCCAGCCAACCCACCCCGGGCATCACTTTGTGCAACAATTGCCTCAGTTGCCCGTTCTAATCTACAGTCGTGCTGCTACTTTGGGAAGGATATGCAAGTGAAAAGACTACTTTGTATTGTATTTCTTGGCCATTCTACCTTCTTTATTCTATAGAATGTGTTCTCTTATCTGCTGATATATCAGTTGAGGGACAGAATTGATGAGAATATATATTCTCAGTCCATTAATTGTAGACTAATCTGAGGGTGGACAAACTTTAAACCAGAAAAAAAAAAGTGTCCATACTAGGCAATATAACTTAAAACTGCCTGGTACTACAGATAAAGGCTCAGGATGTAATGATTGACACCTCTTTGGTCTTGGTCCTTTGAACAGAGATGGATTTGTCTTTTGTTATTGGCTAGCTGAGCAATCCTGGGAGACAGTAGTTTTAGATGTTGTCAAAGGGATGTGTCACGATAGAACCCAGTGTCTCATAGCTCACGGTCCCCCAGTGCCCACTGGTCTTGTGGACCCTAGTTATCACCAGTAGATCTATCTTGGTGTTTCAATCATCACCACCCTTCTCATCCATACATAATAAGCAGGCATCAGCATAAGCAATCCGTATTCGAGATCAAAAAGCCCATAGCTTTTTTTGTAAATCTTATCCCTAAAGTTGTATATTTTTTATACTTGCAAGGCAAATTAAGTTCTAGCCCAAGAGTGTATAGAAGCTCATTGCTACTAAAAATGCACAGTAATATGAGAGTTCCTTGTGTTGAGAGGTATGAGGAATCAACCAAAACACTTTCTACTTAGCCCACTGAATGGGCTTACAGTTGTCTTCTGCCAGAATCTTTCTGGTGACTAAGTGGGTGGCCACAACCTTCATTGCCCTTCTCAGTTAACTGGGTCGTGCTCAGTAAACCCAGCTTGACCGTGGCCCTGCTCTAATTCACATACTTGCATACTAACAAATCTCTGTTGCCAGAAGTAAATCAGATGATGAGGACGGTTTTGGCTCCAGGGCTGCACCTGCCAGTTCTGGATCCTATGGACCATTCCCAATTCGCTTTCTTTTGTGTGTTCCTTATGAGGCCACTTCTAGCTACTCAGGAACGTTTTGTGAGCTACTCCTCCAATGTAAAAATATCTTTCATGTGTTACTCAGGACGATTTTGGAATTTCTGGTCTTCAAATTATTTTGGTGTTCTTTGGTGATCAATAGTAGACAATTAATTGTCTTTCAAAGGGAGGGGCCATGGGCAGGTGTATTCACTGTTTATTCGATTAGAAGTTCTATTTGTATTGTTTCTGAGAGCCTGCGTTGTTTTAAATTTTCACACCTCTCAGCATTAGTAAATCCAGGGATTTAATAAATCCACAGATTCCCATGTATCATGGCCAATTAAAACAGGGACAAGGGCATTCTTTTATTGTACACTAGTCACCTGGGTGATAACCAAGAAGTTTGTCATTCATAATATTATTCATTTTGATTAATCATTTGAATATTGGAGTAATCACCACTTACCAGTAGAATCCTGTTATTAGCAATGTTTTTATTGAGCTTTTGCCTCTTTTCCACTGCACCCCCAAACTTCCTGCAGTGAGGTTATTTAAGCCCTTCGTCAAGGCGCTGGGAATTTCTTTGCAATGAGTCTGTGTCCAGAAGTGCCATCTATGCTGCATTAGCTCCCTCTATTGGCTCAATGATTATGGCCTGGGCTGTAGACAACAGCAAGGCACATCTAGTTCACACTCATGAGGGGGGAAAAAAAGCTTTGCTCCATTTTAAGTTTGTGAACCAGATCCAGGGGGACAGACAGGGGCATGCCTCCCACACGTTTCTCCCTGTTGTACATCTCAAACCCTTAGCTGCCTCAAACCACAGATGCTCTTCTGATTAATCCAACACTGATATCACCTTGGTTCCTTCATCTTTGTTAGGGTCCCTTCATTCCTGATGTCATGACTCCCACCTCTGCCTCTCATGTGCAGGGGACTGAGTGAATAAATGTCAGTGGCAAACCTGGATTGATGGAAAGACTGGACCTACACACCATTCAGATGCAGTGAACAATGTGGCGGTCAGGGTAAGCAGTAGAGGTATCTTGGTGAGCAGACATACAACTTTCAGATCCACAAATCCTCATAAAGGGGAGCACATAGTGGGGCTAAAAACATCCTTGTGACTGAACATCACAGGAGGAGGAAATGTGCTCCTCCAATTTTATGAGATCGGAGAGTTCTGCGCATTAACGCATCTGGATGCATGCCTGCAACCACTCCTCTTGGGCCTGAGGCATCTCAGTAATCTCAGCGTTACGTAACTAACAACCTGACTGCAGAGCCCAGAGACTGCAACACACTCAGGCTTGAACTCAGTTCTTGGTGTGTCAGGCTAATGCTGTCTAGTTCCATTCCCAAACTGCAGAACTGCCACAAGAGTCAGTTACCTAACATCTCTGGGCCATCTCGACAGGCTCTTGGGTGAGCCATAGGCTCTATGTTACAATCCGGAGAGCCTTGTATTCAGAAAAGGCCTACACCTTCCCCTGCTATCTGTTCTCAGTTTCACAGCCTTCAACTCCACTAACTGAATGGGTATAATTGCCCCCAGGACAGCCCAGGTGTCCTCTGTAAGCCAGCAGGGATGCCCACTATCTACAGAATAAGGACAGTTCCCGAAGCACAGAGCTCCCAGCTTCGCAGACCTCATGCCGACGCTCACGTGTCCTTCCCCTTTTCCCTGTAGGGTCACGACACAATGTTAGATAAGATTTCATAGTTTGTGTGATGATCGGTGGTGGCCAACGATTGCCCCGGCAGTGGTCCCATGCCCCTGTATCCCCAGCACTGCCAATGAGGACAGGCCTGTGGGAGCTGTTGCACTGGGACCCAAGACAAGAGGAGCTGTTAAAAGGGTAACATGATCTTAAAGGGAAGATAGATCTGGATCCATACCCAGACCCTTCCCTGAGTCATTAAAGATTGACCATGGGGAAATTACTTAATCTCCGTCTTAGTTTCATCAGTAAATGGAGATAATGACAGCAATTTGCTGTGAGGGTTGAGCAAGAGAGCGTGTGTGAAACCCTGGGACAGAGACGGCACTTAGTGAGCAGCAGCTAGGTCACCGCCGTGGTTATTCCCAAGTCTAGCTCTGGCCTTGCCAGGAAAATCTGCCTGGCCGCTCCACACAAACACCGCAGATGGGCTTGCCCCACGTGTTTGGGCGGAAGAGTGGAATGTTAAACTCTAAGAGTCACCCAAATTAGTTTCATTTTCCGCTTCACATTTTCAAAAATTTTCTTTACAACATCATTACGTGGATTCTAGAGCATTGGAACTCAAGAGTGACCGTTTCATCTCTGCTAGTAGCTATCTACAAGGACATCTGGCTTCCCAGGAAATGGGAATTTATATGCTATTCTTTGTAAGATTGTTCAGAGAGTTGATGAGGTACATGAAGTTCTTCGTGTGGTATCTGGTATATTGCAGGAGTGCCACAGATGCTGGTATGCCTTCCGCTCTTTGCCTCCAGGCTGCCACATCTTTGTTTGTTTAAGAAAAGCAAAAACAAAAGCAAACCCTGAGTGGTGTGGCTCAGGTGGCTGAGCATCGTAAGGTCGCCGGTTTGATTCCTGAGAAGGGCCCATGGCTAAGTTACAGGTTGGGGTGCATACAAGAGGCAACCAATTGATGTTTCTCCCATCAATGTTTCTTTCCCTCTCTCCCTCCTTTCCCCTCTCTCTAAAAATAATTTTTTTTTAAGTTGTGTGTGTGGGGGGTGAGGGTGAACTAGTTTTTCTTCCAGTTCTTTCACCTCTAGTGTCCTGTGATTCTGCAACACTCTCATGGTATATCATGTCAGTCCCCAAAATACAGAGCAGGGTCTGGGAGAGGAGCTCCTCCCAGAAGGTCTCGAAGCCCTTGGCTCTTGCCCATGGTGCTAGTGTCTGTCTCCCTTCCTGTCTGTGTTGCCTCATGCTGCCGTCTGGCAGCTATTCTTCCCAATTTCCTTTGATAAACTCTGTAGCTCTCTCATACCTTTAGGGCTTGAAACCTAAATATGTATATTTATTGGCCTGGTATCATTGCATAACACACTCTTTAAATAAAAAGTTGTGCTATTGTTTTGTATCCAAGCCCTGAAGGCCATGACCTGATTTGCTCCCCATATCTAATCCTCAGGCAGCTTTCTTTGTCTTGGCATATACCTGTCCTCCCACTCGGGTTAATGAATTAAAAATCGAGGTGTCATTTGAGTTCTTGCTTTCCCTCACCACCCACCTCCAAGCTATCTAACAAGTCCTGCTGGTTCTGCCTTTAAAACATATCCATATATGTCATTTTGGCTCATTTGCACCACTGAGATCCTGGAGCGAGCCACCATCTCTTCTCAAGGATGTTTAATGTAACAACCTCCTACCTGGTCTCCCAGCTTCCTCTTTCGCTCACCTACAATTTGTGCTCTGTGTAGGAACCACTGTGAGTTTGTAAAAAGTGAATCAAATTATGTAACTCCTGTGCTTGCTGTCCTTCAACTTCCTTTCCTTTCGTTTTTAAGACTCGTGGTCACGACCTATCTTTCTATCTTTATCTCCTACCATTCTCTCCATCTACCAGGCTCCAGCCACTCCAACTGTCTTTCTGTTCCTCAGACACCCACGCTTATTTCTGTTCTAAGATTCTCACTCTAGCTGTTGACTCTGCCTGGTCCTCTCTGTCTCCTGATCTTCGTGTGGCTGGCTACCTTCACCTTCAGATCAGGGGTCAGATATAACCTTCTCAGGGGGGCCATTCTAGACATCCCAATCTCAAGTAGCTACTCAATCACTCCTGACCATATCACCCTATTTTAATTTTCTGCAGAGCAAGCATCACGAACAGTTTTCTCACTTAAACTATAATTTTCTGTCTTCCCCATTACAAAGTGTGCTCCTTGAAGTTAGAGCTCTGACTTCTTTGCTGCTGTATCTGGAGAGCCTAGAACCATGCATGGCACGGAGTAGTAAATACATTACTGAGTGAATGAATTCAAATTTACTCTGCTTTGCTTTACATCATATTTAGCATATCACACCACTAGAGGGCAATAAATCACCTAATTGGAATGGGAAAACAAGTGATATTTATACCACTTTCCAAGATAAACTTAATTGATTTTAATCATTAATATAAGAGACATTTAAGAAAAACACTCCCACTCTCAAAAAGAAAAAAGGAGGGGAGGGAAAAAAAGATTCTCTAGGTTTTTAAGTCAACCACCAGGTACAAGCCCAGGAGGAAAACTTTATTCCAGGATTACAAACAGTGAAACATTTTTAAACAGACTTCCTGTTTAAAGATGCTACTGAAATTTAAATAAAAAGTCCTTCTGAAATATGACAAAGCATTAACTTCAGCGATGTAGAATTGTTTTGGAAGTCAGAGAAATTAAGCAATATCATATTTTACCGTCTTTTATAGATACACACACACTTATGCACACAGATATTCCTTGGTCACTATTCTTATTTGGCTTTGAAAGTCTGAGTCTGGCCCCATGAGGGTTTGAGTCAATTGTTAGAGTGGCATCCTGATACGTCAAGGTTGTGGGTTCGAAGCACATACATGAATCAACCAATGAATGCAAAAATATGTGGAACAATAAGTCAATGAATGTGTCTCTCTGTCTCCCCAAAATCAACCAATAAATATTATTTTTTTTAAAGTTTGAATCCCACTCAGTTGCATGGGAGTAGAGATTCTAAGAATTTTTTTCTATTTTTTTTGTAATTCCATTTTATTCTGAGCATTTAGTTCTAAGCTTATCTTTTAAAGAAAGCAACATGGAATGTCCAGGATACGTCAGCAAGCAATGAGACATGGAAGGTTTCCGCTGACAGGTTCACCTGTGGCCCGAATAGCCCGAGTGTCTAAAGTGCTATGGTAAGGACAGGTTTCTAGTTCTTGAGGCCACCACAATGCCTGTCATTCAGGCACGGAAAACGGCCAATCACACAACAAGCTTGTCTGTTCAGTGACGAGAGGAAGGAGGACACAACGCTCTCAGCAAACTCAAGGTGGCAGTGTGGAAATACTTGAAATGAATTTTCCTCCGAGGTCGCTGTTCAGTGGAGGGCTCCTTTGGTGGGCGGTTGGTTGTAAGGACCGCTCTCCAAAGCACAGTGGTTCAGTCACCATGACAACTGCGGGGCTTACTGGAATCCCTGAGTTTCTAGTTGCCCTGTCTCTAGAGGGGAGAAATGACTTAGAGAAAACATTGAAGCTGACATAAGTGAAACTTAATTTTTATACTGTTGCTGATGGGACTTTGTGTGGCAGACAGGCTGCCCAAGTGTGAGTGCTACTGGCTGCGGGAGAGGGCCATGGTCAGATAAAGCTGGGGCTGTGGGTTTCCCGGGATTCACGGGAGGAGGGCGTAGCCTAAGCTTTTCTAGCCACTGAGTGACAAGGAGAGTGGTCTAGCGCACCCACAGGGTGTGTTGTGAGGAGGGAATAATCCAGATCAGCTTATTTGCTTCTTTAAAGTCTTTTCAGTAGGCAGGATCTATTGAATCATCATATCTATTATAATATATCGTCAGTAACACCAGAGTGAGCCTCCTGTGACCTCCTTCTTCAAGGGGAGAGGACATTACCTTCTACTCTCGTGTTCTAAGTTGTTTGCCACGATAGATGCGTTCATACATTTAGCTGGCAAATGCTTGCTCGTTGAGTACTGCGCACTAGTTACTACACTCAAGGAGTCAAATGAAAATGGAGTTATGAGAGGAATCAACAAAATTTTATGGAGAATTCAAAGGAAAAACACTTAAAGCTTCCAGTAAGAAGAAATCAGGTAGTATTTTATGGAGCAACAACTTTGACCTTCAAAAATAAATAGAATGTTTAGGTTGATGGGGTGAGTGATAAAAGAGAGGGCATCCCAAACCGAAGGGACAGAGTAAGTACAGGTGTGAAGGGGAGATAAGTCAGAGTGTGCAGGATATCTAGAGAGCACAGGCCAAGTATGGGAAGTAGTAGGTAACCAGCTTCGAAAGCAATGTTTTCTCAATGCAGGGAGATTTTGCCACTCAAGGGACATTTGGCAATGCCTGGAGATATTTTTGGTTTTCACAACTAAATGGGGGATGCTACGGGCATCTAGCAGGTAGAAGCCAGAGAAACTGCTAAACGTTCTCCAGCGCACAGGACAGCTTGCCGCAAAACTTATCCAGCCCCAAATGTTGATAATCGCCAGTATTGGGAAACCCTGTCTTTAAGGAAGGTTGGTCTTGGTCAAGGAGCACCTTAAATGTCAGGTGAAGGGGATGGAACTTATTTGGCAGTCAAAGAGAGATGCAGGAGGTTTTTAAGTGAGGGAATAAATTTATCAGTATTATGACTTACGGACTTTGTAAAACATATAAAATGTTCATAGGCTTTCCCCTCCCTGGACTTTTAAGAGAAACCCTGTTCGGGCTACTTGGCTGGGCAGCCTTTGTTGCAGGGTAATGAATGGGTGGAGATGTAGAACTGGAGAAACCTACATAAAGTGAATGAATCTCTATGTATAAGGACATAAAACCTCAGAGAAGAAACGGTCCAAGAGGTGGGGTTGAGGGAGGCAAGAGAGTAGAGTAAGGGAGTAAGGACAAAAACCAGCACAAACTGGAATTATAAGGAGGGGATACTGAATCATTGCCAGGCCCTAAAATAAAAACACTTTGCTTTTACCCTTGATGGGCTCTCAATCTCCTAAAGATTCTACATAACCAAGTCTCTGTTACTCATAAGAAAAAATATATGTATTTCATAAGACTGCCGTTTCTCAGAACTGTCACTGATGAACAAAAACTAGGTGGCTTCCTGTCAGGGGTAAAAGTCATCTGGGGCTGCTTTCCTTGTGGGTTTTTCTTCCATTGAGCTTGAAAGAAAAAACTGACAGAAAATATCCACGTCTAGTAGCAGATTATTTCCATCTTTTGGGCTGGAGATGGATTTGGCACAGATGACTGAATCTAGCTGGTTGCCCCTTGTTAGAGATGGGTCATCAGAAATACGGCCCATGGGAAGCTGCAGTGGAGACTCTCTTAACGCTGCGCGAGTATCAGTTCTTCATGTCACAGTCAGCCGCTCTGGCCTGTGTGTCTCTGCCAACTTCTAGTGGTTAATAAGCTTTTGGCCCAGCAATGGAAGCAATGGTGCCAATGACAAAGATAAACAAGGTCCTCTGCCAGGAGCAAAAGCTGAAACCTTTCTGGTAATTACAACCTAACATGTGCATGGCCCCAGGATTGTGGGCCCTCTTTACCACAGCCGTTTACTATCTATCTATCTACCTACCCACCTATCTATCCAGGGACCTCGTACCATATGATGGCTGCCATGGGTGCTGCATTGTCACGAATTTGTCAAGGCAGAATGGCCATGTTCTTCTTGTAACTTCCCAGAGCAAATGGAGTTGGAAATGAATGGACTTTAAGAAGAACACCCACAGAACTCGGCCTTTCTCAGAAGCCGTCAATCAGAGAGGAATTTCATGCACCAAACTGAGAAAAGTTGCTGACAGGGAGATTTTTAAAAACAGTTGGGAAGAAACTTTGCTTCTCTGTTTTATTTGGAAGAGTTCTTCATTGCTACTTACAGCAAGCCCAGTAGTGAAGGCTTATTGTTTTATTCCGTGACAAGAAAGCCTACATGGGTAGATTTTGTGATTACAACAGTTTGAGATGCATCAAGAACATAGGATACTTCTATATTTTCTGTCCCTCATTCTTAGCATGTTACCTTTTGCATTTTTGCTTGTTGTTCACGTGTTGCCAGTCACTTCTGCCTCTTCATTCAGAAAAGGAGAAGCTTCTCACTACACATCACGGGCCAGAACTGGGTCATGTGGTCACTCCAACATCGAAGAGAGGCTGGGAAGGTGAATGTCTGTCAAAGAAGACCACTGTCATGACAATGGTTCAGACCAGCCTTGATTGATCTTTTAGAGCCTGGCAGTTTGTTATCACAAACAAAAATGTGGTTCCATTTGAAAGAAAAGAGGGGAATTATTGCTGTGCTAGAATCGATGGCCTGTACATGTGGATTTTAGCCGGTGTGGGATAGAAATACAGTGGGCTCCTTTACTCTTTGCACATGTTCCTGCTGCCTGGAATGCCTTCCTCTCCTTTCTTCTCTCTTCTGAACTAACCTCTCCTTCTGTACACAGGCAGATTCCTAATAATTTCTGTTCCCCCTTTAGAGTCTACTGAAGTCATCTTCCTGAGACCTTTCCTGGACTCACATCCCAGTGTTAGACATACCTATCACTGCTCCCCAACAAACTCTACCCTAGTGTGTGTCCTACTGAATTGTAGCTGTCTCTTTTCTTATCTTTCTTCACACCAGATTGGGTTCCTTGAAATGTCTTATTCATATATGTCATATTCATATTCATATCCCCAAGACCAAGCCCAGAGCCTGACACTGACTAACTGAATCAATGAGAACTCAAAAAAGTTTTATTACATGTTATAATTCCTTAAGAAATAGTGGTTCTGCATAAAGCACACAGGAAACTTCATTGTGGGGGATTGTAAAAGAGCACACTTTTCAAGGAAGAAGTGCTCCATCTCAAGGAGAAGATGGTCCAGTCTGGCTTTTCTAACTTTGTTTCTGGTTTCTAGCACCAGCAGACACCCACCATCCCTTTACTGACCCCAGCTCCCCATGTGTCTGTGGTGGGGTGGAAGTGCCCACGTCCATGGGCCACCTCTGAGAAGGTAGCGCTTCACTGGAAAAACAGCGTGAGCTCTGGAGGTTTGAACCTGGGCTCAGCCATTGTCTCACTCTACTAAAGAGCAATGGAAGTCCACCTTTCATCTAACTTCATTGATCTTCAGGTTGCTCGTTGGTAGAATGTGTAATAGCAGCTTCGGAGGGTTAAATGAGTATTAAATGACACTACGTATGTGAAGTGCACAGCACATGGTAGATGCTCAAGAAAGTGCTAGTGAATGTATCTTGGATCTTCAATGATAGATACATTTTTATCAGGTCAGAGTTTTCTTATTGGCAGATGTTTTGACTGCCCTAGATTCAAAAAGTTCTGTATTGCACAATGAAGTTTGTAAATTTCTTAGTTCTGTATCATGTACATATCTAGACAGTTCTATATTTTAAAAAACCTGGAGATAATTATACCCCTGGGTTAAAGGAAAGGTCATATGATAGCCCCATAGGAAACACTGTGTGCTTTACATGTCAGTCTTAAAAGGTTATATGTTCTAAATGTATGTAAAAGAATTTGTAATTATCCCTCATTCATTCTTCCATTGAGATATAACTTACACACCACAAAACTTACCCTTTAAAGCACACAGTTCAGTGGATTTTATTATATTCTGAGTGTGCAACCATTGTCACTAACTGCATGGTGTTTTCATCAACCCCAGAAGAAACCTCTATACGCACTAGCTACTGCTCCTCAAACTTCCCTCCCCAAAGTCCCTAGAAACCACTCATCTTTCTGTATCTGTGGATTTGTCTGTCCAGACATTTCATATAAATGGAATCGAACAATTTAGGCCGTTTGTGCCTGGCTTGTTTCACTCAGCAAAATGTTCCAGAGTTATTCACACTGCAGCACATTTCAGTTCACTTCTTTTCACGGCTGAGTAATAATAGTGCATCGTATAGATGTGCCACATTTTGTTTATCCATTTGTCTGTCATTTGATAAATATTTGTATTGTTTCCACTTGGTAATTATAAATAATACAACTGTGAACATTTGTATTCAAGTTTTTTTAAAGACTATTTATTTATTGTTAGAGGGAAGGGAGGGAGAAAGAGAGGGAGAGGAACAGTGTGGTTGCCTCTCATGTGCCTCCAGTGGGGACATGGCCCGCAACCCAGGCATGTGCCTTAGACTGGGAATTGAACTGGTGACCCTTTGGTTTGCAGGTCAGCACTCAATCCACTGAGTTACACCACCCAGGGGTGTGTACAAGTTTTTGTGTGGACATATGTTTTCAACTTCTCTTGGGTATATATCAAGGAGTAGAATTTCTGGGTCCCATGCTAACTCTGTTTAACCTTAGCGAAACTGCCAGACTGTTTTCAAAGTGATGATACATTTTACATATTCACCAACAATGCCTGAGGGTTTCAATTTATCCATATCCCCACAAAAACTTGTTATTGTCTTTTTTTAAATTTAAGTCATTCTAGTCAGTGTAAAGTGGTATTTCGTTAAGGTTTTGACTTGCTTTTCCTGATGACTAAAAATGTTGAGCATCTTTTTATGTGCTTATTATCCGCTTGAATATCTTTACTGGAGAAGTGTTTATTCAAATCTTTTGCCCATTGTAAAATTGGGTAATTATTTTTTTGTTCAGCTATAATCATTCTTTATAAATTCTTGGCACTAGACCTTTACTAGATATATGATTTGTAAGTATTTTCTCTTATTCTATAGGTTGTCTTTCTACTTTCTTCATAGTGTCCTTAGAAATACAACATTTTTTAATTTTGATGAAGGTCAATTTACCTGTTTTTTCTTTTGTTGCTTGTGTTCTTGATGTCAGATCTAAGAAACCATTGCCTAATTTAAAGTCACAAAATCTACACCTGTTTTTATTCTAAGAGTTTTGTAGTTTTCATTCTTACATTCCGTCTTTGGTTCACTCTGAGCTCACTTCTCTGCACGGTACGAGGGAGGAGTGCATACCACCCCTTCGATTACGTGCGCACAGCTGGCCCAGTACTACTTGTCGAAGGCTGTTTTTTCCACTGTCTTAGCACCTTTGTCAACAATCAATTGGCCATTAACTGTAAGGATGTAAAAGTTGATTCCTAGACTCTCAATTCTGTTCTGTTGATCTATATACCAGTCAATGAAACAGAACTCATAGGAGATGCACACACAGAATTTATTGCAAAGAATTGGCTTTTGCGATTGTGGCAGCTCTGACATCCGTAGGGCAGACTGTCAGGAAGAGCGGGCTGAAACTCTCAGGCACAAGCCGAAGTTGCTATACACAGGCAGAATTTCTTCTGCAGGGAAGCCTATGTACTTCTCTTAAGGCCTTTCAACTGATTAAATCAGGCCCACCAGATTATCTAGGATAATCTTCCTTTCTTAAACTAAACTGATTATAGACTTTACTCACATTTACAAATACCTACACAGCAATGCCTAGATTAGTGTTTGCCTGAATAAAAAGGGACAGGAGCCTGTCCAAGCTGACACACAAAATTGATTATCACAGCCTGTATATCTAAGGCCAGCACACTTTGATCTTGACAGTGCAGCTTCATGATAAGTTCTTTTTATCCTCACCTGTGGATGTGTTTATTGATTTCAGAGAGAGAGAGACAGAGACAGAGAGAGAGAGAGAGAGAGGGAGACAGAGACAGAGAGGGAGGAAGAGGGAGGAAGGGGGAAGAGAGAGAGAGAGAGAGGGAGGGAGAGAGATCAACTGGTTGCCTCCCGGAGCACATGCCCTGACCAGGGATTGAACCTGCAACTTGTTTTGTACAGGACCATGCGCCAACCAACTGAGCCACCCAGCCAGGGCTTTGATAAGTTTTGAAATCAGGAAGTGTTTTATTTTCTCTTTTTAAAAATATATTTTATTGACTATGCTATTACAGTTGTCCTAATTTTCCCAATTTGCCCCCCTCCACCCAGCACCCCCCATTCCCTCCTGCAATCCCTCCTTACTTCATGTCCATGGGTCATACGTATAAGTTCTTTGGCTTTTCCATTTCTTATACTTGCTCTTACCATCCCCCTGCCTATGTTGTAACCATCTATTTGTACTTCTTAATCCCTGCATCTTTTCCCCCATTTTTCACCTTCCCCTTCCCAACTGGTAACCATCCAAATGACCTCCATGTCTACGATTCTGTTCCTGTTCTGCTTGTGTGCTATTTGTTTTTTAGGTTCAATTATTGATAGTTCTGAATTTATTGCCATTTTAATGTTCATCATTTTGATCTTTTTCTTATATAATTCCCTTTAGCATTTCATATAATAATGGCTTGATGATGATGAACTCCTTTAGCTTTACCTTGTCTGGGAAGCCTTTCCACTCTAAATGACAGCTTTGCTGGATAGAGTAATCTAAGCTGTAGGTCCTTGCTTTTCATGACTTTGAATACTTCTTGCCAGTCCCTTCTAGCCTGCAAAATTTCTTTTGAGAAATCAGCTGAAAGTCTTATAGGAATTCCTTTGTAGATAACTCTCCGCTTTTCTCTTGCTGCTTTTAAGATTCTCTCCTTATCTTTAACCTTTGGCATTTTAATTATGATGTATCTTGGTGTGGTCCTCTCTGGGTCCATCTTGTTTGGGACTCTTTATTCTTCCTGGACTTGTATGTATATCTCCTTCACCAAATTAGGGCAATTTTCTTTTATTATTTTTTCAAATACGTTTCCAATTTCTTGTTCTTCTCTTCTTCTGGCACCCCCATGAGGTAAATGTTGGTACTTATTTTTTATTTTTAGAGAGGGGAAGGGAAGGAGAAAGAGAAGGAGAGAAATATCAATGTGTGCTTGCTTCTCGCACACCCCATACGGGGAACCTGACCAGCAACCCAGGCATGTGCCTTGACTGGGAATCAAACTGGCAACCCTTTGGTTCACAGCCTGCACTCAATCCACTGAACTACACCAACCAAGGCTAAATGTTGGTACTCTTAAAGTTCTCCCAGAGGCTCTGTAGTCTTGTCCCTCCTTTTTTAATTCATTTTCTTCTTGCTGTTCTGATTGAATTTTTTTTCTTCCTTATGTTACAAATCATTGATTTGATTCTTGGCTTCATTCTCTCCACTGTTGATTCCCTGTAAATTCTTCTTTATTTCACTTAATATATCCTTTATTTCTGCCTGGGTCTTTTTTTATGCTGTTGAAGTACCCAGTGAGTTCCTTGAGCATCTTAACCAGTATTTTGAACTCTGCATCTGACAGATTGCTTATCTCCATTTTGTTTAGTTCTTTTTCTGGAGTTTTGTTCTTTTCTTTCATTTGAGTCATATTTCTTTGTCTCCTCATTTTGTCAATGTCTGTGTGTTTGTTTCTATGTATTAGGTTTGACTCCCTATCTTAGTAGCATGGCCTAATGTAGAAAAGCACAGCCATAAGCTGGATGGAGCAGAGCCTCAGGTAATCGCCTGGGTGGGGCAACCTGTGTGAACCAGGCTGATGGAGTCTCAGATATGTTGTCACTGCTCTGTTGCTCTCTGCAAGGGAAAGCTCAGAAAAGGAATAGTGGCCACTGTCTGGCCTCTGGAGTTTTGTCTGGGGGAAAGCTGTCCCCTGGCACTCACCCTGATGCCAGACACTTCAGTTTCTCCCTGTATGCCACTGGTGCTTTTCAAGCTGCTGCTCCAGTACTGGAACCCAGAGGGAGTGAGTCTGAGTAAGTCCTATCTGTTGAGGACCCTTTAAGAAGAGACTCCTGAGAATCCTACACTTTCTTCCACTACCCCAACCCCCACTAGTTTTTACAGCCAGAAGTTATGGGGATTTGTCTTCCTGGCATTGGAACCCTGAACTGTAGGGCATGGTGTGGGGCTGGGATCTCTTGCTCTCAAGATATCCCTCCTGATTTTTATCCACCACATGTAGGTGTTGAAGCCCCAGTCCGCGTCTCCGTGTCTTCACCCCTCCTATATGGCTAAATGAATGTGACTTCTTAATTCCTTGGCTGTTGGACTTCCATACAGCTTGATTTTCTGACAATTCTGGGTGATAGTTGTTTTATAGATTAGTTGTAATTTTTGCTGTGGTTGTGTGAGGAGGAGAGCTGTGTTTACCTATACCTCCACCTTGAATGGAAAGCAGGGACTGTTTTCTAATGTTGTTCTTTTTTAAAACTGTCTTAGTTATTCTGGGTTCTTTGCATTTCCATATTAGTTTTAGAATCAGTTTGTCCATTTCTACACACATTCATTTTTATATTAAGATAAATTGATAAATCAGTAACTTTGAAATCTAATCCATGCAATTTAAAGGAGTGGACCAAGAAACTCTATTTTCTCTCCGAGGGTCATTTCATGTATTTATTTCATACAAGCAACAGTACATTCCACCTGCCAATGCAAAAGACGGATGAAAAAAATCATGGGAATAAATCTGACATCCATTAAGTAAATTCACTTCTCGAATACCATAACTTAAATGGTTTCTCTCTCACTGTCTCCTATTAAAGAGAAAAAGCATGTTCCACATTCATTACTTGATATGATTATTGGTGACAAAATAAGTGATATTTTCATTTTCTTCTGGAGGGGGGCACCCAATGTCCTCTTCAAATCATTTTGTTCAGATACCTATGAATCTCTTGAGACTTTATGAAGACCAAAGCCCTTTGAGGTGACTGGGGCTGGAGAAATGAACAAAGATGGTTTCTGCTCTTGGGAAGCTTGGGGCACCCATCAGAGTAAGCATAGCACAGCCAACAGGAAGAAGCCAGAGCCTACCTGTCTTGCCCTTTGGCCAGAGGCATACTTTTTAACCAAGTATCAAATGTGCATTCCTTGTCCTCGTTGACTGGGTCATTTTCTAGTCATTCCTATGTGGCTGACTTTTTCTTTTAAAATTCATTTATTCATTTTTATTTTTTAATTACATTTGACTTTTTTCAGTAAAAAGCCAGGCTGGTAGGGAATAGCTGGGAAGGCTTTTGTTCCTTCAGAAAAACAGGGTAAGTAAAAGGCCCACTGCTCACCGCAGCCTGCCCCTCTCTGCTCAGCCATTTGGTTTCCTGTGAAGGTTTCCGAGCCCCCAGGCAACCTAAAGTGATTTGTGAGACGCCCAGTATTAATAGCCACTTGCTTAGAAAAATTCCAAATTAGCAACTGGCCCTTTTGAGACTTACTTTGAAGGCTCCTCACCTTTGCTTGTCACTGACTTTGAGAATTCTTGAAAGGAATGGAGCTGAACACCCTCAGAAACTGAAGAAAAAGGGCTGCACTTTATAGCAGGCTTTCTTTTGTCTTTCTTACTCAATAATCAGATCCCTGGGAAAGAAATATGACACTGAGGCTAGGGACTGAGAAGTTAAGTGACCCTGCTGCTCAGAACTGCACCCACAGTTGATGTGTGGACTGGGGGAAAAGGTGGCCCTTGAATTTAAATTGAAGACATTATGTCCTATGTGATGAACATCAGTCTCTTATGCCACTGTGAATAAGTAAGCTTTTAAAGGAACATTGAACATACACCAGTTATAGAATACGCCAAAACCTATTTAACACTGCTTATTATGATTAAGTATTTTAGTAGAAAAGGAACTTTTTTCCAAAATAAAGATGGTCTAGGTATAGATGTTGATTATTCTTGAGATTCTCAAATGAATGAGGCAGAACCTGGCACCCTCCCCTGACCAGGCCAGTTTAAAATCAGCATGAGTGCTGTGTAATCTAACCAACAGGGTTGATCCAGGTCAGGTATTAAGGGCTAAAATGGATTAAACAAAAGACATTCCCCTTGGAACACGAAGGAAAAACTTCAAAGGTGGGATTTGTCCTTGTTATGACAAAGAAAGTGGATTTGCAAACTGCCTTGAGGAACACCCCTCTGTGACTTTCAATTTGCTCTGGTCTGCACAGGGAAGCTTTTTCAGCCTTCTCCTCCTCTTGTTTCCCCCTGGCTCCTAGACTTCTCCCCCAGGGTAAGATTTCAGGTTAAGAGGGTCCCATTGAGAATGATTTCTTTGTTTATTTGTTTTTAAAGGCCACCACAGGCTCTGGTCAAATGACACTCCTATCCAGGTCCCTTCTAGCTTCCCAGTGCATTCAGATGTGCCACAGTGACAATGAGCAGGTAAAACAGAGAATGTTGTGTAGATCCCTCCAGCAGAGTAGACAGTCTGAACTCTCCATTCTCCTGCTTGCGTTTGGCAAGAAAATCCCAAGAGAAATGCAAACAAGAGGCAGGGTATCCTAATGGGTTAAAGAGACCTCCATTCCGGAAGGGGAATTATCATACCCCAGTGCATAAATTTATGGTCCTGGGTCAGGATTCACCGTACTGGGCTTTATTCTTAATACCCTCATGCAATGTTACAATAACTTATTAGAGTAGTACACATGCAAACATAACTTATCTCCTGGGAGTTCAAAGCATTTTGTAGTTTTAAGATATAGGTGAATATATATTTACATACATATATATAATCAATATATTTATAAATTAATGTACTCAAATTACCCTAAAAATACCCAATTTCTCCAGGATGGCAATAGAAATAGTATTATACACATGGTGCACCACAGCTTCTCAGACCCGAATGCCATACAAACCCAGATGCTGACTTCAGTTATGTTTATAGCGGTGCTAAGCATGTGCGAGCATAAAACTTTATGAACTCCTTATGCTGCAGTTCTTATTCGATTATAAAACCTAAGTGAGTGCAGCCATTACAAACTGCAAAACCAATAAAATTCAAATTAACAACATTAAATTAATGTGAATGTTTTCCTGAAATTGAATTACCATTTATTTACCCAGGACTCAGGTGCTGTCTGCCCATCCCACATTCTTTTGAGTTGGACAGGCCGATGCAATTATCTGAACTCCTGGAAAGCATTTTCCAAACCAAATACCATGACATCATTTGATCCTTATATTTTTATTATTTTTGAATAATTGGTATCATAATGATCTTTTCAACTGTAACATATGCCCTGTTTCATTTTTCTGATAACATGGTAAAAATCCAATTTGTGATTTATGTCTTCAGTTTGCCTATGTTCCTTACTCATTAGCCTAAGGCAGGGAAAGTGCTATTGGGCTCCAATAATACTAAAAATAATTGCAGATTCTGGAACTGAAATTTCATGGCAGGACTCCATTATATGATGTCATCCAGATGATCCAGAATATGACTATATTACATTCTTAAACACCTGTCTCTATATAAAGTTAAGAACTTTTTATAGAGAATATAATGGCCCCTGAGAATATGTCCTTGGTCCTCAATTTAAAGATTCTAAATAAATTTTGCAGGCTAAGCAATGTCTTCAGCCCAAGAATTTATTCTCTTGCTACAGAATTGAGCATCTGAGTTAAATAACAAAGATATTCCTCTTTTATTATGAGACAAGAATACAGTTCCTAATCAAATAACTAGTCCTCATTCTAGCCAATTAGTACTCTCCAGCTAACAAATGTAAGACTCGGTGACTCCCCTTAAGGAGCTTCTGATCTACTTGAGACAAGACACAAATATGAAAATCTGAATATGTGAAAGTATTCAAAATTGGCTTACAAAGCATCAATATTTCTCTGTCAACATACAAGGTTTAACTTAGGTTTTGGAAACATTGTCATTTACATTTGAATAATTCACGAAACGTCAAATCATTGTGAGCTGTGCAGCAAAATAAATGCGGTATGTGGAGTCCACTGGTTGCTTCAGAGGGAGAAACTTAATAGCATTTAGACTTTGACTTTCTGAAAGAATACATGTGTCATTAGAATGATCGTGAGAGTTGTGACCAAAACTGTCAAACAAAGCCAGGAAAAATGGCCACAACTGAAATGGGCACAATTTTATATCCAGAAAAAGTTGTGTGGTCGTAAGAGATAAGGAGTATAGGAAAAGAAAACTAACTTCTGGTAAGTTCCAAGGTCATTAGAAGTAGAAGAAAAGAAAGTTGTGTACAATAAAGAACCGGCACTGTGTAAAATATAATCTAGTGATTTTCCGGGGCAGCGGGGAGTGTTTAGACTCTGATTACAGGAGAATTAGGTAATATATAAGTTGAACCCAGGGCAATGGCCTATATCTGGTTTACCCATTTGGAAAGGCTTAAATATCACAACGGTGTTATGTAGCAGGGGCAGTGTGTCCCATCAGGATTGCTGACAAAGTCCAGTCTCTGTCCTTCCTGGGCCTCTGGTCATTACGCAATCTCAATCTCCAATCGGTTTGGGGTAACTCAGTGTTTCAGCTCTGGAAAGGCAGAATGAAATGAATGTATTAAGAGATTCAAACTTGTAGTTTCAATATATTGGAGTGGAAAGGAATCTGTGCATA
>VMDR010006637.1:0-44450 GCA_007922815.1 Macrotus californicus
GAAACTTCAAAGATTTGCTAGCTATATTAAATAATAGATATTCATTGAAGGTCTAAACTATTTCCAAATAAGATAAAGTAATGAAACATTAATAGTAAACATAAATTTATCTACTTTCTGCTTATTATAGAGAAACTAAAGATATTTGGGCTCATTAATAAGCATGTTTTGTCTCACATTAAAAATTGTGCTAGAAGCCCTGACGAGTGTGACTAAGTCGGTTGGGTGTTATTCCGCCAAATGAAGGGCCACCAGTGGGTTCAATTCCAAGGCAGGGCACATGTGAGAAGCATCGATGTTTCTCTCATATCAATGTTTCTCTCCCTCTCTTTCTTCCTCCCTTCCCCTTTCTCTAAAAATATATAAAATCTTTTATAAAAATTGTGCTATAAGGAAATATATTTTTAGAAATTATTCAATGTGTCCACAAAGATATCAATCTAAAGTATAGGGAATCTATTTGTGTGCAATATGAACTCGTGGCTCAGCTCTGGTTCTGAACGCAGACAGATGCATGTTGGTGTGCAGGGAACATCTGTGAATAGTTTTCCCCGTGGGGAATCAGAAACGCATTGTCCCTAGCCGCTTTGAAACTTGCTCTTGCAAAAACTCCCTCACCTGGGATGGAGACAGCAGAAGTTTACTGTGACTTGTGCTAGACTTCCCAAGCACAAATATAAACAGCTCAGCCTTCTCTCCTTTACATTTGTAAATGGCCTTTCTCTTTGAAGTAACTGGCAACATTCTTTCCTCTGTTATCTGTAAAAGGTATCCACCCAAAGGAACCTGTGCATAGTTAATGAGAATCATCCTGGATGTAATGTACACAGAGTGTCAATAAAAGGCTATGGAGACAGGGATTGGGACCCACCTTTTTATCATTTAGAGATCGGCCACGCATCCCTTTTCTCCACAGGATTTCTTTAGTCAGTGTGAATTTGATCGTCACTTGTCCAGGGATACAGGACAAGCATTCCACAACGACACACGTGGTCCTGCTAGAGGGGACCACCACATTAAAGAATACTAATTGCTTACCTTTTAGTTGTCACTAGAAATTGAGGCTCCTAAGAGATAAGATTTCTAATTAAGATGGAAAATAACTATGTTTTTAGTAACAGAAGGTATAGGATATGGAAATATATTTTTTGAAGGAATTAAAAGAACGAGGTTTGTCCTAAAATAAGGTTGGTTATTTCTGAATGAACTAAGAAGACATAAACTAAGACGGAATGAGGAAGTTGTAGAAGGTTTATGAAGAAAGATCTTGAGGAGATTTTTTATATGGTTAAGATGAATTAAAATAGAAATTTAACAAATTTAAATATCAAAAGTACAAAATTGGGACAACTGTAATAGAACAACAAAAAAAAAGTAAGCTAATGCAGAGTAAGAGTTTTGTTTATTTTTCACTCTTAAAAAAAGTTTTCTTTGTATTATTCTATTCCAGATATTATAGGAGGTGTACTACCAAGAAAGATTTGATGTTTTCTTAAAATAGTTTCCTATTGTTGTGATCAGGTCCTTGATAACACTTAAGAAAACAACCTTCTGAATCCTAAAAACTAAAGTTTTGTTAACCTGCACTTTTTTAATTTGATACCTTTTCATTGTCACTTTAGGTATACAAATAATATGGTTTCATAGTGATATATAGTTCTATTTAATCAAGTGTCCAAAATTCTTGACATATTTTGACAAAGTCCCCAAAATTTAAGTTATAGGGGCTTGACCTGGAAATAACTTTGGGGTGCTTCAGAAGGTCCCCTGGAACACCTTGAGAGATTAGTTTTCTCTCCTTACAAGAGAAATATTGGGTTGGCCAAAAAGTTCATTTGGTTTTTCCTTTCTGTAAGTTGGTTCCTGCAGTGCTTAGTTGTCTTTTAACTTCATTCAAAACAATCCCGTTAGATTGTATTGTGACAGCTGTCATATCAGCATGCATTAAAAAAAGTATCAAAATTGAATTTTTGTGTAGCCATTTTAATATTGAAGATAGAAGAAAATAAGCAACATTTTTGGCATATTATGCTTTATTATTTCAAGAAAGGTAAAAACATAACTGAAATGCAAAAAGAGATTTGTGCAGTGTATGAAGAAGGTGTTGTAACTGATCAAACAAGTCCAAAGTGGCATGCCAAGTTTCATGCTGGAGACTGCTCACTGGACAATGCTCCATGGTCGGGTAGACCCACTGAAGTTGATAGTGATCAAATTGAGACGTTAATTGAGAACAATCAACATTATACCCATATGGGAGATAGATGACATGCTCAAAATATCCAAATCAATAAAGTTATTGGTGAAAATGAAAAATGTATCTTTTATTTTATAGAAAAAAATGAACTTTTTGGCCAACCCAATATTAAACTAATTATTAGGCTTACTTTGTATGTTGAAATTACATGGGAGCACTGTCAAATTAAAAAAAATAACATTGAACCTTCTTTATGTTTTATTTATATGCTACAAATGTTCCAAAAATATATGTGAAATTGTGGAAATCTGAGATGTCTTCACCTAAGATGCTGTTATCAAAATTGAGGGACATACTTATAACAACTGAGCCTGAGTATCAGACTGGTACTAGTGTATCAGTTCTTTTCCTTTTTTCCCCCAAAAATGACCCCTCACTGCACACTTTTGCTGTCCTAATGTCCTTCTAACATGGCAACAATCTACTCCTCAATCAAAAATTAAGATGAGTGAACAATGGCTATAAATTAAATGAATAGTCAGGGCTACAAAAAACCCAAGATGGCCAATTGGTTCTTCCCAGCTCCCTGGCATTTTTCAGTTTTTGCATTCCTTCATCCACCATAGTATATTTAAGCTGGCACTTAGTATGGGTTATCATTATGTTCCTGTTGTGTGTATGTTTTCCTGGATAAGTTGAAGCTTTACTCGGCCACAAGGCTGAGACCCTCAAAATGACAAAGAAATTGTTAGAAAATATAATTCCAACTTGGGGTATGCCTACCAAAACCTCTAGTGGTTGGGGCACCCAATTCACTGAGCAAATCATGTGAAACTTAATGGACAGACTTGCAAACTTCCTGGAATTATGACTGACCCTGTCACCCTCAGTTATCAGGCAAGGTCCAAAGAACTAATGGAAAAACCGAATTCAAGCAGAACAAATTGAATTACACAGGACTGAATGAACTGATGGGGAAGGGTTACAATTTTATGACTTTTTGAAATATTGCTGATTTTTAAAATCTTTTGTTTTTCAGATATAAGGAATTTTCCTTATTTACATCTCTATAAGCAATACTGACGTGTTTATTTTTTTCTCTGATCCCTCCAGATGTTGGAAACTCTTAATGAGTATTATTATTTTCATGGCAATATGTTTGTTATGATAAATTCAAAAATATGTTCCTTTGGTAACAGGAAACAATTGAAAACTCTTAATGAGGCTTTGACTGGAACTGGAATACCATATTTAAAAGATACATGCACAGACCATGAATGTCCCAGAAGGCTCTGGGGAAATTAAGATCGACTTTGGAGTCCAAGAAAAAGCCCCTTGGAAAAATAGCCTGGTACCTTATGTGGTTCTCAGCAGTCTTTCCAGGTAAGTAACAAAGGTTGCTTTCCTAGGAGATGGAAAAAGAAGAACCTCAAGACATTTTGGGGTGCCTTGAGAACCAGAGGAATCCACACAAATCAATAGTTTTTATAGGCAAATGCTGATAGCAACTATGTGGCTTGGCTTCTTAGCTCTGAGAGGCTAATTAGAGTACAATCTGAAGAAGACTTTTATTACCTCTTACAGCACTTATGTCCTATTAACATGTTTGTTTTCCAGATTACAGCTGATTTATCTGTGTCTCCTACTGCCAACACAGAGTACTCAGCTAACTGGGGTTTGCTAAGTGACAGAATCACTTCCAGAATGCAAGATATTCTCAAAATCAAGGTATCCTCAAAGAACACATAACAAAGAAGATAGTTAAAAGTGAATCCCAGAAATAAGAAAAATGGCTGGCTAGAGAATAAGCATTTTTGAGCAGTATTTTTACTAAAAAATTACTGCTGATGGGGGTTGGCAGGTGAGATTGGCCTTGGAGGGGGCCAAGCATGTGATGCTTTGTGATCAATAACTTGCAACTATTACATTGCACTGATTTTTTTAATTTAAATTATATTTATTGTTTATGCTATTACAGTTGTCCCCATTTTCCCTCCTTTGCCCCCTCCACCCAGACCCCCCTACTACCTCAGGCCATCCCCACACTGTCATCCATGTCCATGTCCATGGGTCCTGCATATATGTTCTTTGGCTACTCTATTCCCTATGCTACATTTTGATCCCCACAACTATTCTATAACAAGCAAATTGTATTCTTTTTTTTTTTAATCTTTCAATGAACTTTTTATTGGCCTTCTGCCCTACCAAGGAATGCCCCACTTCTGCCTTTAATGCCTCAAAACTTTGGTGTGTTGACCTCAGACACCACTATACCGTCCACAATCCTGCGAGTCATGGTCTTTTGGATGGTTTGTAAGGACTGGCTCTTGTCCAGGCGTCAGCAAGATCGAAGTCCTCCCATTCTTCCGGTAGGCTGCAGTAGGTGGCAATCTCAGCCTCCAGCTTGACCTTAATGTTCAGCAGGGCCTCATACTCCTGGGCCTGGTGCTGCCCCTCTGCCCGGGTCTGGGCCAGTTGACTCCAGGTGCAGCAGGATCCCATTTAGTTGTTCCATCTGCATGGCATAGCGTGTCTCTACCTCCCTCAGGCTGTTCCCCAAACTGACATTCAGATTCCTCACTGAGTCCAGGTCAATCTCCAATAACTGGACTGTATGTCTCAGCAGTGCCTATCTCAGCAGTCTGCAAGGTGACCACTGTGGTGCTCTCTTCAGTCTGATGGGACCAGTACTTGTCTAGCTCCTCTTGGTTCTTCCAAGCCAGCTCATCATTCTGGGCCCAGATGTCTGCCATGATTTTGCAGAGATCCTGAGATTTGGGGGCATCCAACTCCACGGTCAACCCAGAACTGGCAATCTGGTTTTGTGGACCATTTACTTCCTCCTCATGGTTCTTCTTCATGAAGAGCAGCTCCTCCTTGAGAGCCTTGATCTCTGCCTCCAGCTGCAGCCAAGTGATGCTGGCGTCATCCATGACCTTTCAGAGCCCATTGATGTCATTCTCCACAGACTGGCGCATGGCCAGCTTCGTCTCATACTTGACTCTGAAGTCATCAGCAGCAAGATGTGCACCGTCAATATGCAGAACAATGTGGGCACTGTCCACAGAATTTGCAAAGATCTGAGCCCTCAGGTCCTCGATGGTCTTGAAATAATGCCCCCAGTCTCTGACCTGGGGTCCCTTCTTCTCTAAGTGTTCCCAGATTTTGATCCCCAGTCTCTGATTATCAGCCTCCAGGCGTCTTGCCCTCTCCAGGTAGGAAGCCAGGAAGTCATTCAGGCAGCTCATAGTCTCCTTCTCACTGTGGATGCCCCCTATGCCCACCAGACCCCCAGCCATCCCTACAGCCAGGCTCCCAGATCCTCAGCTGCCCTCCACACTAGTGGAGTGGGACACAGAGATCTGGGAGCCTGAGCCCCCGGCACCTGCATAGATGCTGGCCACACTACTGGCCAGCTGGAGCCAGTAGCTGGGCAACTGCATGGAGCCCAGGGCCCTGTAGCTGAAGCTCATGTTGTTCAGGGAGGAAGGTGAGAAGCCGAAACTCAAGTTGAAGCCGCCCCAATTTGCATTTCTTAATCCCTACACCTCTTCGCCCACCCCTTGGCCCTCCCTCTCATCTTGCAACCATCAAAACATTCTCTGTATCTATGATTCTGTTTCTGTTCTGTTTGTCTATTTTGTTTTTTGGATTCAATTACTCTTTAAAAAGATTTTATTTATTTATTTTTAGAGAGAAGGGAAGGGTGGGAGAGAGATAAATATCAATGTGTGGTTGCCTCTCATGTACTCCCTACTGGGGACCTGGCCCACAACCCAGGCATGGGCCCTAGACTGGGAATCAAACTGGCAACTCTTTGGTTTGCAGGCTGGCATTCAACCCACTGAGCCACACCAGCTAGAGGTTGATTCAATTATTAATAGGTAAGTATTTATTACCATTTTATTGTTCATGTTTTTGATCTTTAACCTTTTGAATTTTAATTATGATGTGTCTTGGTGTATGCCTCTTTGGATTCGTCTTATTTGGGACTCATGGCACTTCCTGGACTTATATGTCTACCTCCTTCACCAAGTTAGGGAAGTATTCTGTCATTATTTTTCAAATAGTTTTCCAATTTCTTGCCCTCTTCTCCTGGCAACCCCATGATGCAAATGTTGGTATGCTTGACATTGTCCCAGAGGTTCCTTATACTATCTTCATTTTTTTGGATTCTTCTTCCTTCTTGTTGTCCTGACTGGGTGTTTTATTGCTTCCTTATGTTCTAAATCACTGATTTGATTCTCAGCTCCATCCCCTCTACTGTTGATTCCCTGTAAATTGTACTTCATTTTAGTGTATCCTCCATTTCTCACTGACTCCTTTTTATGGTTTCCATACCCTTTTTTATGCTGCTGAAGTTCTAAGTTCACTAAGCATTTTTATAATCAGTGTTTTGAACTTCGCATCTAGTAGAACATTTGTCTCCATTTTGTTTAGTTCTCCCTCTGGGGTTTTGTTCTGTTCCTTCATTTGGGCTATGCTTCTTTGTCTCTTCATTTTGGCCTCCCTATGTTTGTTTCCATGTATAGGTAAAGCTGCTACAGTTCCCTGGCTTAGTAGAATAGCCTAATGTAGTAAGTGTCCCACAGGGTCCAACGGCACAGCCTCCCCAAACACCCAAGCTGGGCACTCCAGGTGGGCCCACTGTGTGGGCTGTGTACAGCCCCCTCCTGCAGCTGAGCCTTGATTGCTATTGGCAGTTCACTGAGAGTGATTTACCCACGACAATCAGCTGCAAGGACTGGCAGTAACCACTGACCACCAACCTCTGACCACTGTGTAGTATCAACTGTGCAAAGGCCCACTCTATAGAGCAGGACTTACTTCAGTAAGGCACTGGTGCCTGCTGAGTCCACCCTTTGAGTGTGTCACTTGTGGAGGTAGTTGGTTGGCAGTGCTCTAATGTGGTATGTAGAGGTCCACTGGGTGCAAAGGCTCTGGGGCCTACCAGGAAGTACAGGCCAAGGTCAGCCACCACCTGTGTTCTATCCAGGGCCACCCAAATAAGCTACAAAGCAAGCTCCAGTTGGCTGCTACTTGTGCTGGGCTTAGAGGTGCCCAAGCAAGTCCAAGCTGTGAACCACGAACAGCTGCTTTGCCATTTGTGCTGGGCCTAGGACCACTTAGTGATTGGCACAGGGCACACTGAGGCCAGATGCTGTTTGTTTCAGAGAATTTAGGAAAATCTAAAGCATGAACCAAGACAAGCCATTTGCATAAAAAAGCAACTGGAAACAGCTTGGGTCAGCCAGAAGGTTGGGTGGGGTAGAGCCTCAGGGAATCACCAGGGTAAGGCAAATATTGTGAGCCAGGGTGATGGAGTCTCTGATATGGCGCCCACCTGCTGGCTTTATGGCACTGTGTGGGGAGGGCAGAGAAAAGGAACAATGCTCTCTGCCAGCACTTCTGTCTGGGAAAAAGCTGCCCGCCCCTCCCCAGATCCTGCCGCACAATTCAGTTCCTCCCTATACGTCTTTGATGCCTTTCAAGCTGCTGTTCCTGTGCTGGAGCTCAGGGAGACTGAGTCCAAGTAAGTCTGTGTGTGAGTCCTTTAAGAGAAACTGTCTGAGACTCTAGCAGTTTGTCTTCCACAGCCTCAATTTCTGTTGGTTTTTACAGCCAGAAGTTATGGAGACTTATCTTCCTGACACTGGAACCCTGGGCGGTGAGGCCTGGTGTGGAGCTGGGACCCCTTGCTCCTAGGATATCCTTCCTTAGGTGGGTGTGGGACCAGCCTGTTCTGTGTCTCTGCCCCTCCTACCAGTTATGATGTAGTTTCTTCTTTCATTCCATAGTTGTAGGACTCCCATTCAGCTCTGAATGTGGCTGCTACTGTAGTTTAGTTGTAATTTGACGTGGCTGTGTGAGGAGGCAAACTACGTTTACCTATGCTGCCGTCTTGCATTGCATTGGCTGGCTTCCTTGTATTACACAGATACAGCTACTGAGAACACACCATTTAGGTTTTATTTTAAGGACTCTGAAAGCCTGATTAGGAGCAGAACATTCCTACTTCCTTACCCTCCCTTATTTTTTAAGAAATGGATAGGCAAAATTTAATATCAAACTAACAAATGCTTGACTGTACTCCTTCACCCCACAAATGCACAGGCCACCTGATACTTCCTGATGTCTGCCTCTGAGAAACCTTTTCCCCCAGTTGGCTTTATAGAAGGTATTAACAGCAGCATTCTCCTCTTGTTTGTTACTACCCTAGGGAAAGGGTCAACCTGAAGAAGGCAATAGCTGTACAATCTCCTAAAAAGCCCACATCCTGTCTCTAAACACATTTTGGAGGAAATACATCAAGGCATTAAGTTATCATTACTTCAAGGGAAAAAAGCAAAATGCTACAGTGATCACAATTTATTGAAAAGAAAAAAAAAACAGCAGTTTAACACTGTAAAATGAAGTAACGTCCATTACTTGAGGCAGCCCCCACAAACTACATGAATTAAAGATACATGAAGCAGGTGCTTATAATTCCCAAGAGGTGCACAGAAGTGACCAACATCATTGTCTCTACTAATCACTATTGAGAAGAAATTCAAGTAGCACAAAACATCCACTGTCAACTATGGTCATAATTAGGCAGGAATGAATGAGTAACTTTAGGAAAAAAGAAGATAGACCAGATGGGAAGGAGAACAGCTGAACAGCTTATAGGCCAAGAAAGGCAGAGAATCGTGCTCCAGGGCTCTGAGAGGTATGTTCAACCAAACCCTACATAGAAGGCCAACACATAAGGCAAGTGCAGTGAGTGGAGTGTTCACAGTTAAACTAGTAGGGGAGGGCTGGGGACTCAGGAGGTCAGCTCCTACAGCACCCTTAGGAACTCTGAACTTGGCCTAGTTCAATGGCTGTGGCCTAGGGGGAAGCTAGGACACTAGCTTTGAAATAGCTTCCATTTCCTGCTGCATGTGCCAAGTGACCATAGCTCTAGGACAGTCTCTTAGGCATCTATGTACAAAGCAACAGGGGGAAACTGGTTCTGGAATTAGCCACTGTTCCCAGACCTGCCCAGGGTTTTCTGGCTACCAGGCCAGGGCTCCATATACTCTTTCACACCTTATTTCCAATATTCCAGCAGCTTCTTGAAACACCTCCTGCCCTTCCAAAAAGCCTGTGGTGTTTCTACATCTTCAACTCACCCCATCCACAACACTCCTACTTAGCTCTAACTCTGTTATCAGCCACAACAGACAATAAAGTCTCTGAGTACATACCCAGAGCCTTACCCACACTAGTCAGTGAGGGTATTTAGTTGCCCTGTTCCTGGGAACCAGATTGGAACATCATGTGTATGTGGGAACATGCTGTCCTCTGCACAAGGACTCATGCATGTCCCATGACAGTTGGTTTTCAGTGAAAGACTGTTTACAAAAGAATCCTTGGGTTTCTGTCTCTTATCTTCCACCCAAATACCTTCACATCTGAAAACACAAATTCAGAGAAGTGTATTTCTGGAGACAGGTAGGAAGGGTATTTGCCAGAATAAAATAATCATTAATCTTTCTTGGTTGCAGATTCCTCTGCGACTCAGATGAAGGCTTCAGACTCTCTCCAGGACAATCACATATTAAAAAATGTTGCCTGTGCCATTCCAGAGCAACCACAGGCCCCTACAATTCACCCATGGACCCATAATTAAGGTTAAAAATCCTAGTTTTAAAAAAATCCCTTTATGAGAGACATTCCCTCTCTGGGTAATATGTTTTCAGTGAGACCCCTGAGTGCTTTCTAAAGAGAGGTATCCTATTTCTTTGGCCTCCTCCCTTCTTTCCCTTCCTATTCTTTTACCTAATCCCAGTAGGTTCAGTTCAGGTTCTGTCTTTTCCATTTCTCAGCTCTTCACTTTCCTGACCTCCCAGAATACTGAGTGTCAAAACAACAACCATAAACTTTACAAAGTGATTTGACTGTTTCGTGTCCCCAAGGTGACTGCCAACTCCTAGTGAACAAGGACTAAGCTGGGTTCGTTGTTTCTGCGCACCCCTCAGTGCCAACACTCTGCACACCATACAGACAATACATGCTTGCCAAAGGGGCAGATATCATTGCTTCTTTGTCCCTCAACCTTTTGGCATTTGCACTTGAAAATTAACTTCTTTAAGATCTGGGCATATGCTCTGGAAAAGCCAGATTACAAAGGGCAAAAAAATAAACCATAACCTGCAGTAGCTAGTCATTCCAGTTTTGACTTGCAAACACAAAAAGTCTGACAAAGCAGGACAAACATGACATTAAACACTGGAAATTTTGCAGAGGTTGACAGAAACCCAAGTGAGTGGTAGAGGAATGGAGTGTCTTAAGTTATTTTCTAATTACTACGCAAAAAGAAGGCCTGGCTCTCCCTTGCCTTCCTATAGGGAAAAAACCAAGGGAATGGAGGTTTAATATCTCACTACATCTGCTTTTCTCATCTGCCTTCAAATACTTAGAGTCCTCTCCCAGCCCACACTTAATTTTGCTCACTGATTCCTTCCCTCCACCTGCCTGCCCTCCTCCAGACTGTCCTTGAAATAGTTCTAGGTGATAACAGTTCCTCTGCAGCAGTACTGGTCTTGCCAGAGGGAACAGCAGATCCAGTATCTAGGGAAGGGCATGGCTACCCTTGGGCATGTGACATATTATCGTCAACAAACATTTATATTGTTCATGTGCTCTGTGACTACAATGAGGCCTAAGACCTTGCAGCTTTGAGTAGCTTTCAAAGAGAGAGAGAGGGAGAGAGAGAACACAAGGTGTACCACAGTAGAAATACTAATTGTGCGATACAAACAGTGCTAAAGACACAGCCTTTCGTTCTAGATTTACCAGGACAGTTCTAGTTCAAATATCTCATTCCAGCAATCAATTTCTTCAATACACCTGTGTGCTCAAACTTTGGGTCTCAGTGTTTCACATAAAAAATATGACCACTACAATGACTAATGAGGCAGGACAGCCAACTAGGTTAGATGAAAGCACGACCGCAGATTGTTTACTCATACTAGCGCCTTCCCACAGCCCTCAGATAACTGTGGGATTGAATGTTAGACAATAAAACTTGAGTTTCCTGAGACTGAAAGAGACCTCATCAGGAGAACGGCAGGAAGCTAGTATTTCGAGAAAGGCAGAAGTGCAAGACACCTGCCTCTGTTAGACCACTCTTCCCCAACACCTTTGTAAAGTTATTGAGAATTGTAACAATAATTAAGTCTATGATATTCTTGAGAAGGAAACAAATCTATTCATGTGACAAAAATTAACTTTTCCTCCTAAGCAGAAAGAAGAAAATATCCACTAGTTTGGCCTCTTGCACACCAGCTGATGGCAATCATGGCCATGCAACAATCACCCCTTTCTTTCCTCTTTTGCTGTCCCCTTCCTCCTGTATCCCTCACTTCTCTACCCTCTTGC
Organism: Macrotus californicus; assembly: GCA_007922815.1. Lineage (NCBI taxonomy): Eukaryota > Metazoa > Chordata > Mammalia > Chiroptera > Phyllostomidae > Macrotus > Macrotus californicus. The sequence goes on from VMDR010006637.1 coordinate 11,603, forward strand.
CAGTCCATTCCCTCTTCTGCCCAGCCTTTACTTCAGACAATGGGGCCACAAAGAAGAATCACATGGGAAATTAAAAACAGATTCTTGGGCCCAAACTTACCAAAATAAAAAGATCTGGAAACCCATTTTAGATCAATAAGCAGCACTCAAGGCACCAAAGATTTTAAGACTCATCAAGTACTAACCTCATTTTTCAGATACAGAAACTGCAGCTCAGAAGGTTTAAATGTTTTCTCATGGTGAAATATATACTATAGGGAACCTATTCGTATGCAATGTGACCTGTGGCTCAGCTCTGGTTCTGAAAGCAGACAGATGTGTATTGGTGTGCAGGGAACATCCGTGGATAGGTCTCTCGTGGGGAATCAGGCATGCATTGTCCCTAGCCTGCTTTTAAACTTGCTCTTGCAAAAACTTCCTCACCTGGGATGGAGAAAGCAGAAGTTTACTGTGACTTGTGCTAGACTTCCCAAGCATGAAGGTAAACAGCTCAGCCTTCTCTCCTTTACATTTGTAAATGACCTTTCTCTTTGAAGTAACTGGCAACATTCTTTCCTGTTATCTGTAAAAGGTATCCACCCAAAGCAAACCTGTGTATAGTTAATGAGAACCATCCTGGATGTAATGTACCTAGAGCATCAATAAAAGCCTGTGGAGGCAGGGGTCGGGGCCCTCTGTATATCACTTAGAGATTGGCCCCGTATCCCTTTTTGTTCCACGGGATTTCTCTAGTCCACATGAATTTGTCACTTGTCCGGGGATATAGGACAAGCATTCCACAACACACGGTCCTGCTGGATGGAACCGCAACAATATACTACCAAAACTTCCTTTTTGGGGAGAAACAAACCATTTACTTTTCATTCTAATATAAATGAATACGTATGTATTTGGATATATGTACATACACGTGAAACAAAACTATCCAGTGTTGAATAGCTGTTTGAATAAAAATGTTTACAAGCTGATTGGATTAACTGATCCAATCATTTTGAAATACAAACAAAAAGGCAGTGTACCCACAGACTTTACACAGGTTGAGATACTCAAGCATATACTTGAAAAATTAACACTCCTCAGCATCACATCATTGAACAGTAAGAATACAATTCTTACTCCATAAACAGACTAAACAGCCCTTGGATTACTATCAAAATACTTGCTTAAAAGAAATACAGGGTGGGGCAAAAGTAGGTTTACAGCTGTTCATATGGAAAATAATACAATAAATAATACAAGAATAAACTGTGTTTCATGTACTCACAACAATAAACCTACTTTTACCTCACCCTATACATCATATAGAAAAATGCATGTTTGCTAAAATGACGTCAAACATTAAAACCTATTCACTGGTAAGAGCCTCATAAGTTTAGCTGCTGTTTTGAAATGTCTAGTTAAGGGCTTAGAATATTGTAAAGTCTTGAATATAGATGTGGTTGATATGACAACCCACAAAGAGTTCCTGGCTCCACTTCAGTTGGCCGTGATTGCAATTTAGATGCAATCCTCTGATGGACTCTTGGTAAAAGGCTTCCCTTTACAATATCTATACAACTTTAAATTATCTATAGTTAATTCCATTAACCATTGTTATTCCTTATTTTTTTAATTAGTTTTTAGAGAGAAGGGAAGAGGGGAAGGAGGGGGGGGTGGAGAGAGGGACAGAGAGACAGAGAGAAACACCGATTTGCTCCACTTATGTATGCATTCATTGGTTGAAGTTGTACGTGCCCTGACTGGGAATGGGGACCGAACATGCAACCTTGGCATATGGAGCCAACACTGTAACCAAGCTGCCCAGCCAGGGCAACTGTTGTTATTCTTAAATGGAAAGACACTGGTCATTCGAAAAGGATTTCTTGCAAAATATATAAATAAATGTAACAGCATATTCTTTAATATATGTAATGTGACTAAACCAGACTGTCACGGGCTACTATATTTCAGTACTATCTCAACTTTATTCAAAATTTAAAAACAAAATTTCTGAGATTCAGTTGCTTTCATTAGTTGGCTTTAAAATGTGTAATACAATGGGAGACAACATCTAATAAATGGAGTTGCTGTGGAAAAGAAACCCATAGAGTGAGTATTACAGAGCACCTGAGTGGTCATGAGAATGAGTTATCTTCCAGTATATATACTGAGGGAGAGAAAGAGAGAGAGACCAATTGACCTTGGTATTAGCAGTTACATTAACTGTTCCAATAATGGCACTGCTTTTCAGCAATGCAAAAATGTTCTGAGAAATTGTTCAGATTGCAGCAAGAAAGAGATTTCAGCCAATGTTTTTGCATAAACAAACCTAACAGATATAATAAATTAAAAGCAGGTAAGATTCACTGTGTTGAACACAAAAGATATAATCCAGATCTGTTCATTCTCCCATTGAGCACTATCAGAAAAAGAGACTACATTAAATCAGCGATTTTCAACCTTTTTTATTTCAGGGCACACATAAACTAATTACTAAAATTCTGCAGCACACCAAAAAATAGATTCTATTTTTTGCTGATCTGACCAAAAGTAGGTATAATTTTGATTTGTTCATACCAGAGTTATTGTTGTGTTGGCTGTTGTCATTTTTCATTTGACAGTCTCAGGGAACAGAGGTCAGTGTCCCTGACTAAACAGTCAGGCATTGGGTGCTTTAAAAATTCTTGTGGCACAGCAGTTGAAAATCGCTGCATTAAATGTCTATTGACAACTTTTTGGTTAACTATGGCCAATAATGTACCAGGAGGTAATTTATAGTTTTTCAGGTCTTTTCTCTCCAAGGACTTCCACGCTAAATTTTAAAGTTTTACACTAAAATATACAACTCCCATTATCAAAAATATCTTCCTCCTGGAGGAGTGATATTATAGTTTTTGGTGCAATCCTGATCAGAGCCCAACGGGACTCTGAAACCCAGAGTCAGCTTTTAAAAGAAAACTAAAACAAAAATCAAGGTAGCCCACGGGCCCCAGCTGTCCAGTTTTGCTTCTCCACCATCTTGATGAGGGTGAGCTAAACACAATAAGCATCCTTTACCTTCTGTAACTCATCTTTTCGTGGCCGTGGCATTTCCAGAGCTCACACTCCTGCCTCCAGGACTCACAGCATCTCACTTTACTGGCCCGAGGAACGGAAAAATGCGAGCAAGTCAGACAATGGGGGAATCCCGGAGTTTCCTCTTCAAATCCCCAGTTAGATGAGGTCACTCATGAGTGTGTGTTTCCAAGACCCCTCAAATCCCCACATCCTCACCAGTGCTCTGGCTTAGGCACTGTATTTGAAAACTTTCTTCCAACTTCACCACGTAAGCTTGTAAATGCCCAATTGAACTGTGAGTTTCTGGTAAGCTTGTGTTGTTTTGTCTTGTGATATTTCTTGAAAAAAAAAAAAAAAACTAAAGAATAAAGCACAGATTTACTAACGTGTATTCTTTATCCCCCTCCTCCCAGAAGAAAAACTAAAATTTTTAATATGAGAGCTAAAATGTATATATAAAGACACTGGTTAATACCATACCAGAAATTCAAATATACAAAACCAGTAAGTTTCCCTTTCCTTCTACTTGGGAGGACAGTTTAGGGGGTGGGGACGACAGTTTAAACAACAATCCACTTCCAATCTCTACAACTCCGCTTAGGAAAGAGCGTGGGATCTGAAGGCAGTCGGCGGCGTTCCACCTTCTTGGCTGTGGCATGCAGGTCAATTCACTTGACCCGAGTCTCATCACTAACCCCATTTACAAGTGGGAAAACTATCAACGCACAGGGTTCTGGAAGTGGCTGGCTGACAGTCAGAGGCTTCCTGAACTATAATGCGATGTTTATTTTCTGGTTCCCAGAATCACAACATAACAATAATGGATGACAGCCACAGGCCACAACAACCAGTTAGTTCATCAGACAAATTTAAATGGCATGACAGACAGGCCTTGTGCGGAAAACTGTCCCAGGCGGTCCTGGCAGCTCTTATAGGGCCATTAATAATATGTCTAGAGAACTGTGCTTATGAGGTGATAGGTAAGCTCCCCGCCCAAACTAACCGGCTGCCCTCGGCATCGACCCCTCCCAATTTGAGGCTCTGCACCCTGGCGGCCACGGGTCACTCGTGAAGTCCCAACAGTGACTCAAAGGGCCCTTCGGACTAAGGTGAGTCGGACGGAGGAAGGGAAGAGTCACGGCCCAAGACAAGCCGCCAGGACGGGCACCCATCTCCGACCCTGGGGCAGGTCCGGGTCCTCGCGGGCCCCAGGTGGACTGACGTGCCGGCTGGGAGGTCAGCGGCTGCAACGTCCGCCGGAAATGCCAAATCCACCGGCTACGACCCCGGGGGCACCTCACGCAGCGGCACCCGCGAGGCCAGAAAGGAGGATCCAACGGGGCCCAACGCAAAGTGGCCACTGCGGCCTCCCCGGCCCTCGGAAACGCCGTCTTGGAAGCGGGGTTCCCCCACACCCAGCCACTTCCCTGCTCACCCCGCTTCCGCTGCCCCCGGCCCGGGCCCGCTGGGCCTCCCTCAGGCCGGTACTGGGGACGCAGAGAGCCGCGGCCGGCGGAACCCAGTTCTCAAAGACCGGGGTTGGTCAAGGCCCACCGAGGAGATCGGAGGAAGCCCGGGAGGACGCGGGCCACTCACCAGCCACGGATCCTTTCGGCCTTCAGTCGGGCGTCCTGTCTGTGACCGCCTCCGCGCGTCGGTCAGGAAAACCCTCAGAAGTTGCTACCACCCTAGTCTAGCGGGCGGCGCGGGGGCGGCCCCACGTACGCACGCAGCAGGAGGCGGGGCCTGCAGAGGACACGCCTCTGCGGCGGGCCAGTGGCTCCTCTCTTGGTACCGGGGTCTGCCCTGGAACTCGGGGTGTCTCTGAGTTAACTAATAAGAGCAGGTGTTTATGAGGCTTCCTCTAGGTTAGGCGCTTTTCTTAACCGATATCACCACCTCTTCAGGCTCATCTCGCGCTGGGCTCCACCTACCCTTTCTGTTCTAGCCGCAGTAGCTTCCAGTCATTTCCTTAACCATCGGACTGGCTGCAGATTTAATGACTGGCTTGTAATGCCCATTGTTGGCAAAGGTATGGGTAGTTTACAGTGTTTGTTGGAGTTATTAGGTATCCACAAAAGAAATTCCAAACCTAAGGAAAAGTTTAAAGAGTTTATTAGAGCCATGGATTGTGGGCTAGGCCTGGAAGCAAAAGATAGAGATAATGCTCAGGGAAATAGCAATTTTGCAGTTTACTTTATACATTAGAATCAAAGAAGACCTAAGAAAGGTTACATGAAATCCATTAGTAGAAGATTAAAGAGGTGGGGGAAGGTAAAGTGGAAAAATCTCTCGGACTGGATAGAAAGTAAAATGGAGAAATACATGTTTCTTTTACATTAGTGAGTGAAGGACAGTAAACATTTAACATAGTTTACAGAGGTATGCAGGTGAAAGATAATAATGAGGAATGTTGGGGTTGATTTCCCCCCAACCCCAGCATACTGGGATGTTTATTTTTGGCAGTCTTGAGAAGAAATCGTTCTGACATTTTAAATATGTTATTCTAGATGCACATAAACAATGGATAGGGCTTGTTCAAAGAAGAGGTAATCAGTCATATGGGCCTTAAGACAGGACATCCCACTATAACCTGCTCAGTTAGGAATGTTTGGGTAATCAGAACATCTTGTGTGTTTGCTTTCAGTTAGTGAGCTTGTCAGGCTTAATAAAATAGCCCCTTTTTTGTTCACATGGGGAAGGAGTGGACAATTTTGTTCACATTGGGGAAGGAGGCGAGATCCGTTAAAATTTAGAATGGGCGTTCTCTTTGACCTGACAATTCTGGGTAGGAACACTTGCGTTACCGAACTCAAAGGGTTCACTGTTTGGGGTGCTCTATTCAAAAACTCGAACAAAAGGGTCACTGGTCTGATTCCCAATCAGGGCACATGCCTGGGTTGTGGACCAGGTCCCCAGGAGGGGGTGCGCAAGAGGCAACCACACATGGATGTTTCTCCCTCTCTTTCTCCTTCCCTTCTCTTCTCTCAAAAAATACATAAAATCTTGTTAAAAAATGAGATGTGGTTGTTGCAAGTTTTATTTACTTGCATCAAATAAGGAGACAGGGAATTTGTCACTGACAAAGGGGTTCTTGCAGCCCTCACTCTCAAGATAGAAATCAGGAGAGGAGGTGAAACATTCAAAATTAGAGGTTTTCTGAAATCAAAGTGAAGGAAAAGGAGAAAGGAAGAGAGCTTGATGCAACTAACCATAGCTTAGCTCCAGAACTGCTGCCAGAGGTCTGGCTTATATAGGGCTGGTTCATCACACAGGTGCAGAGTAGATTTCTTTACTTTTCAGGTTCCAGCAGCTGGCATCTGTCTGGGCAAAGGACTCTTTGCTTTCCAGGTGTGCAGAGCGGAGTTCTTTGGAGAGTGCCTGAAGAAAAACTTCAAACTTATCTAGGAGACTCTTTAAAAAAAATAACTGAAGAGCATTCCTATCCATTTAAAAATTTCTGCCCCAGGGAAGGAAGACTTTGTGTGTGTATATATACATACATATATACATATATACATAAACACACACACACACACACACACACACACACACTATTTGATCAATTACATGTTGGTTTCTTCTTTGCAATTAGCTACTTTCATCTGGTTGAGTTCCTTTCAGTTCATCCTGTTTACTACTGCACCTACAAAATACTATGCTAAACTTTAACATTTATCAATAAATAATATTTAAGATTGCCCAGATCTTGAGACTCTTGTCCTATCTAACATTTGCAAGAACCCAAAAGGACACAAAACAAGGAAGGTTATTGCAACACATACTATGGTACTCCATTTTGGTGAAAACTTTGAAACAAACTTTAGGTCCATCAGAAGAAGATGGAGTAGGGTTTGACAAGGGCACATAAATTCAATAGAGTTGTCCAGCCAAGACAGAGGCATAAATAGACACTATGCCTCCTCCCACAACCAAAAGAACGACAACAACAAATTTAAAAACAAAAAACAATCAAAACAGACAGAAAATTGAACTGTATGAAAGTTGGACAACCAAGGAGTTAAAGAAAAAACATTCATTCAAACCGGTAGGAGGGGTGGAGACAGGCAGCTGGTGGAGTGGACATGTGGCACAGCATTGGCTGGTGGAGCAGGCAGTCCCAAATTTGCATGCAGATAAACCAGGAGGAACAACTGGGGAGCGAGACAGACCTCACAACACAGGGTTCCAGTGCAGGGAAATAAAGCCTCAAAGACTCTGATTGAAAAATCCTGTGAGGGTTGAGGTTGTGGGAGAAACTCCTAGCCTCACAGGAGAGTTCGTTGGAGAGACCTACAGGATCCTAGAATGTACACAAGCCCACCCACTCGGGAATCAGCACCAGACTGGCCCAATTTGCTTGTGGGTAGTGGCGGAAGTGAATAAAAGCCAGCAGAGAGCTGAACAAGCAGCATTGTCCCTCTCAGACCCCTCCTCCTCATACAGCGCCATAAGGCAGTTATGTGGGTTGCCCCACCTTGGTGAATACCTAAGGCTCCGTCCCTTACTACCTAACAAGCAGCCCAGAGGCAAAAAAAAAAAAAGGCCCAAATGAAAGAACACATCAAAGCTCTAGAAAAAAAATACAACTAGGAGATGAAGAGATAGCCAACCTATCACAGTTCAAAAGACTGTAATCAGGATGCTCACAATTGGTTGAGTATGAGTATGGTCGCAAAATAGAGGAATAAGCAAAGGCTATGAAAGGTGAAATAAAGAAAAATATACAGGGAAGGGAAGGAAACCGGTACTCAAATCAATGGTTTGGACCAGAAGGAAGAAATAAACAGTTGACTGGAACAGAATGAAGAAACAAGAATTCAAAAAAATGAGGAGAGGCCTAGGAACCTCTGGGACAACTTTAAACATTCCAACATCTGAATCATAGGAGTGCCAGAAGGAGAATAGGAAGAGCAAGAAATGGAAAACTTATTTGAAAAAACACTGAAGGAGAAACTTCCCTAATCTAGCAAAGGAAATAGACTTCCAGAAAGTCCAGGAAGCTCAGAGTCTCAAAGAAGTTGTACCCAAGGAAACACACACCAAGGTACATCATAATTACATTACCCAAGATTAAAGATAAGGACAGAATCTTAAAAGCAACAAGAAAAAAGGAGAAAGTTACTTACAAAGGAATTTCCATTAGACTATCAGCTGATTTCTCAAAAGAAACCTTACAGGCAAAAAGGGGCTGGAAAGAAGTATTTCAAGTCATGAAAGGCAAGGACCTATATCCAAGAATACTCTACCCAGCAAAGCTATCATTTAGAATGGAAGGGCAGATAAAGTGCTTCCCAGATGAGGTCAAGTTAAAGGAATTTGTCATCACCAAGCCCTTATTATATCAAATGTTAGAGGGACTTAGCTAAGAAAAAGAAGATAAAAAATATGAACAATAAAATGACAACAAACTCACAACTATCAACAACCAAACCTAAAAAAAAAAGCCAAAACAAAAACTAGGCAAACAACTAGAACAGGAACAGAATCACAGAAATGGAGATCACATGGAGGGTTGTCAGCAGGTGTGGGAGAGGGAGAGAAAGGCAGAAAAGGTACAGGGAATAAGTAGCATAAATGATAGGTAGAGAATAGACAGGGGAAGGTTAAGAATAGTAGAGGAGCCCTGGCTGGTGTGGCTCAATGGATTGAGCACCAGCCTGCAAACCAAAGGGTCTACCATTTCAATTCCCAGTCACGATGCATGCCTGGGTTGAGGATGAGGCCCCCTGTAGGTGGGCATACAAGAGGCAACCACATGTTGATGTTTCTCTCCCTTTCTTTCTCCCTCCCTTCTCCTCTCTCTAAAAATACAAATAAATTTTAAAAAGAAGGGTAAACACGTCCCGAGAAAGGACATTAAGTAGAAGGTGGAAAGGCAAGTTTTAGGAAAATATAAAAATATATTGTATGTAATAAACTTAACCTAGAAAACAAATATTGAACTCTAAATTGTATTGAATATTTAGAAATATTGAGTAATATGTGTGCTGAAGTGTTTAGAGGAGAAGGGTACTGATGTCCGCAACTTACTTAAAAAGTATAAAAAAATAAGATAGCTGATGGATAGATGTTACTGTAGACAGCCGGTGCACCGGGGATTCTTCCCCATTGGCCAAAATGGCAGCAGGGGGAGGTCCTTACACTAAGTGTGCCGACAGGAAGGTGGGTAGGGCCAGATTCACTTGCTAGGTATTTATTGAGTTCCTATTAAGTGCTGTACATTGTGTCTGGAGGGAGAGATAGAGTGACAAACAAGATATGGGCACAGCTCTCAGGAAGCCCTCAGTCACTATGATAGAGACAATTTTGCCAGTGGGATGGAGATAGGAGCGGAATAGGAGTAGTGCCTAGCCTATGGGTCAGGGATGGCTTCCTGGAGGAAGAAATGGTTATATAGAGTCTTTTTTTATTATATTTTTTCCATCACTATTTATCCCCCTTATATCCCTTTCCACCTCCACCCACCCCCTCCCCTCTCTGTAGAGTCTTAAGGAATGAGTAGGAGTTAGCACTATTTAAGGAAGTGGGAGGAAGGTATTCTAGGCAGACTTTACAGTATGAGCAGGGGCATAGCATAGCAGGGTATGGAGGAGATCTCAAGATATGTACCCAAAATAAACACACAGATGATATCTTCATTTATAAATGTAGTAAACATAAAAGTGTATTTATTAAAATAAATATTATACATCTTATTATGAAAACCAAGACTTCACATAAATAAAATACACATTCCCACCCTGGCCAGGTACACTGTTGGTGAGTGTCATCCTGATAGGCCTAGGTTGTGGGTTCAATCTCCCGGCAGGGAACATACAAGAAGCAACCAATGAATTCACAACTGGAACAACAAATCAATGTGTTTTTTTTCCTCTCTCTAAAATAAATTAATTAATTAAAAAAAATACACATTTCCTCATGGGGTATCTCCACCACTCGATTCAGGAAAACAATGTCAGTTTTAGTTTGAGTTGCCTGTAAGTCCAGTGCCTAGCAGATGTTTAGACAACCAGTCAGCCTACTTTGTGTCAGGTACTATTTTAGGTGCTGGACATTCAGCAGTGAACACAAATACCTGCCCGGAAGCCAACATTCCCAGATGAGTCCATACTATTTTGCTAACAGCGATTCTAAGTCTGACATCATTTAGATGAGTATCAAGCTCTTGTGGTAATTCAGGTCATCAGAACCCTAAGCAGCAGGACTTGAACCTGCCCAGAATCACCCCGAAGATCTTCTGGCCCACCGCCTTGACAGCTCACCCAGAGCCACACCTGTACCTATTTTGGAATGAATGAAAAAACAAATGTTCTTATCCAGTCAGAATAACTGTTCAGAAGAGGAGTGAGAGGGTCATTTTTGAGTTTTAGTTGAACACAAAGAAATCTCACTTTTCTGTATAAAATAAATAATTCAAATCGTGCAAGTAGCAGCAACCTCCAACTTGAGTCAGGCATATCGAGTCAAGAACTCAGTGCCTTACGGTGTGAAGACTCACAGATACAGATGTAATTATCTTTAGGTGACACCCCGTATCTACATGTTCAGATGTTCACGCAAGATAAAAAGGTGGTGGGTGAGTGGGGGAGGAGTCCAGAACCCTACGGAGTCCCCCTTGAACCGGGACGCACCATCTGTGTCTGTGAGAGGGGGTGATGGCTCTGCTCTGTTCGGATGGCCCGAACAACGGGGGTTCAGAAGCAGCGCAGCCTGGAGCCCCTGCACTCAGGACGGCCAGGAAGGGGTTGCTTTTCCGGGGTAGGACTGAAGCTGCAGGTGCGGGGTCGGTTCCCTTCGCATGATTCCATCCCCCCTCCGCGGTGGGCTCTGCTACAAAAATCGGGTCCTTCAATTTCCGGGAGTGTTTCCATTCAGGCCACGGTGAGGAGGGAACGCTGAGTGCGATCGGCGTTAAGAGGTGGGATGCGGGCAAGGGTCCGAGAAACGGGCGGGGGACGGCGGGGTGTCAGGCCCGAGAGTGGGGCTGGGGGTTGCGAAGTCCGAACGTCTCTGGGCCGGTCGCCCCCTCGGCCTATGCGGTGCACGAGCGGAGTCTTTGCGGGCGGGAGGTCCCCTGGCTCCGTCGCCCACACCGCGTCTTCCCCCCTCCCCAGGCTTCTCCCGACCGCATTTTCCGCTCCCGCCCTCATGGCGGACAAGAAAATAGTGGTGGTGTTTGGAGCCACAGGTAAGCAGAACCCCAGTCGGAGGCCCTGCAGCGCAGGGCCTCTCCCTGAGCCAGGGAGCCGCCCAGCCCCGGGAGACGAGCCCAGAAGTCGGGAGGGAGGGGTGAGATAACCCGGATCCCTGTTTCGTGTTGGGGCGGTGGGGACAGGAAGTGAGCTCAGTGCCCCTTGAATCTAAGTAATTACTCTAACTTTGAATAAGTAGTGATTGCACATCTTACCGAAATTAAATCTCTCTCCAATCTCTGTATCCTTCCCCACACCATCCATCCATCACTGCCACCGCGTTAAGTAGCCCATCAAATTAAAAATATCTAAGTAGATATTATTTTTAAACGATAGTGTTTTATTTTTCCCCACCTGCTTTTCCTTTTTTTTCCTGTATGTATTTAAGAATACCCAACAGCTTTATTGAGGTATAGTTCACATACCACTTACTCATTTAAAGTGTGCAGTTCCCTGGTTTCTAAGTGTATTTACAGAGTTCTGTGACCATCACCACAATTAATTTTAGATTTTACCACCTCCAAAAGAAACCCCATATCTTTGTGAATGAAAAAGGGTCCGTGTACTAAACCCAACAAGCTCAGGAGAGGTCTACATGGCGGCCCTTACAAACTCGAAGACCAAAAATGATGGCAAAGAACGGTCTGATACACAAACTCCTAACAAAGTGGGTTGCAGCAGGTAGTCACAGTCCTTGACGTAGTTTACCTTGATTGAGCTTGTCCATTATCTTTTTGCATCAAAGGTCACCTACTTTGCAAATGTCAGAGTAATCTTTTCCAGATCCCTCCAGGCACAACTGCTGGCCTCAGAGCACAGCCGGTGTTGTCATCTTGGTGCCCGCATACCATCTCTACGTGCTTAAATGTTACTATCCTGTACCCACCGAGGTAAAAGAAGTATATGTCTCTCTAGCTTTTTATACAATCTCAGAGATTTTCCCTGAATTACTTAATTTACCACCAGTGAATTTCATTACATCTCCTTTGATTTTGACCTATAAAATAAGCTGCAGGCCCTGGCTGGATAGCTTAGTTGGTTAGAGGATCACCCCGATATGCCAAGGTTGTAGATTTGATCCTCTGTCAGGGTACATACATAAATCAACCAGTGAATGCATAAGTAAGTGGAACAACAAGTCTATCTCTCTCTCAAATCAGTACATTAAAAATAAGCTGCAAAATTGCCATTCTTCAGAGCATTTTCTTAGTCAATTGAGATTTTGCTTCCTGGTGCATATGGTGTCAGTTGGGCTCCAATAAACTTAATCAAAATTCTCTACAGGTTTGAACATTGCTTATGTGAACACCCACCGGCAGTCACTCTTCATTTCCCCCAATTTTCCTCAGCCCCTGGCAGCCACACAAATCTTTTGGTGTATAGATTTCATTCTGGACATCTGATTCGTGTCCACCTTTTGGCTGTTGTCAATAATGCTGCTATTAACATGCATGTACAAGTTGTTGTGTGGACATACATTTTCAGTTTTCTTGGGTACGGAGTGGAATGTCTGGATCACGTGGTAACTTGGTACGTTTAGCATTTTGAAGAACCACCAACCAGGCTGTTTTACCCAGCATTTGCATCATTTCACATTCCTGTCTGAGCTGTGTGAAGGTAGTGGCAGTTAGTTCTGCCTTTTTCACTCCAGGACACGTCGTGGCCACCTATCCAAGTCATACATACAGATCTGCCACGTTCTTTTTAACGACTCTGTGTGGATTTATCCCTTTTTTAACCAGATTCCTACCCAAGGACATCTAGGTTGTCTAAATTTCCACCACTTCAAGTAGTGCCGCAGGCAATGTTCTTGTACATACAGGGGTGGGCAAAAGTAGGGTTACAGTTGTTTGTGTGGAGAAAGACATGCCGGTTATGATGACCACCATATCTTTATTAACTCGAAAGAACATCACCTTGGCACCGTGTTTATTAACTCGAAAGAACGTCACCTTGGCACCGTGAACCTGCTTGTATGGAAAATAATCCAATAGTTAATAAAAAATACAAGAATAGACTGTGTTTCGTGTGGTCACAGCTGTAAACGTACTTTTGCTCCGCCCTGTATTTATAGATGATTTTTATTTTCTTCCTTTTGATTATTTTGAGTTTTGTAATCTTCTCAATCTTTTTTTTTTTTTTGGAAAAGATATAGGTGATATTTTATTCCTTAAGCTAAGGGGTGGCTACATGGTTGTTGCTGTGCCTTTTTGCATCTGCTAAATATTTCATAATGCATTTTTAAATTTTTATAAAAGCCTGCTGAAACATGGTGAACCTTGAAAACATGCCGAATGAAAAAAGCTAGAAACAAAAAGCCACATATTGTAGGATCCCATGAAAGTCTGTAGAAACAGAAAGCAGATCAGTGGTTGCCAGGGACTGGAGGGAGGAGAGAATTGGGAGTGACTACTAATGGATATATATTTTCTTTTTGAGGAGATGAAAATATCCTAAAATTGACTGCAATGATGATTGCACAACTCTGAATACTGTATACATTTTTAAAGAGTGGATATTATGGTAAGTGAATTGTTTCTCAATAAAGCTGTTATTTAAAAATGCTATAAGGCAGTTTAATGAGAATGGCAGGTGAAAAGTGTCTTGGGTGTCTTGCTGTGATGGAGCATTCCCTTTGGGGTTTCACCCTTAGCAGGACTCCCAGGCATATTCAACCCTTCAGGTCTTTTTGACTCTCTGCAGGTGCCCAGGGGGGCTCGGTGGCCCGGGCTCTCATGGAAGATGGAACATTCAGGGTTCGAGCTGTGACCCGGAACCCTCAGCAAAGAGCAGCGAAGGAGCTGAGGCTGCAAGGTGCAGAAGTAGTGCAGGGAGACCAGAATGATGAGGCCAGCATGGAACTGGCCCTGACTGGGGCTCACGCCACCTTCATTGTGACCAACTACTGGGAGAACTGCAGTCAGGAACAGGAGGTCAAGCAGGTGAGGGCAGGCAGCAGGGTGTAGGGAGGCTGGGACTGGTTGCAGGGCATCTGAAAAGCAGTTCCCAGGTCCCTGTTGGTTTCTGCGGCACAGCTCTAACTTGCCAGTGGGACCTATCCCACCCAGGACCACTGACCATTGATCACTGTAGGCCTTTCCCTCCTCTTAGATTTTGATGAGGGCAAGAGGAGGCTGCTTTCTCATGCAATGACTTTTTGTATATTCATTTACCATACAATTCACCTTTTAAAGTGTGCAATTCATTGGTTTTTAACCTCTTCACAGAACTGCAGCCATCACCACGACCTAATTCCAGAACATTTTTATCACCCCCAAAAGAAACCCTGTACCTGTCAGCAGTCGCTCCCCAAGCCTGCCCTCCTCTCAGCCCCAGGTGATTACTAATCTCTTTTGTCATCCAATGACTTTTTATACTTTCTAAAAATCTAGCTCTGGCCCTGGCTGGTGTGGCTTTTAGTGGATTGAGCTTCAGCTTGCAAACCGAAAGGTCTCTGGTTCGATTCTTGGTCAGGGCACGTGCCTGAGTTGTGGGCCAGGTCCCCAGTTGGGGGGGCGTGTGAGAGGCAACCATTTGATGTTTTTCTTCCTCTCTTTCTCCCTCACTTCCCATCTCTCTCTCTCTAAAAAAAAGCTAACTCTGTCAACCCATAATTTTTTATAATAAAGTGCACATTTCAATTGTACACTTTGATAAAATTTGAAAATAAATAAACCCATATAACTGCCTTCTGATCAAAATATATTTCCATCAATCCAGAAAGTCCCCCATGTCCCTTTTCACATGTTTTATATTTCACTTTACTCTGTTTGTCCCCCCAGATTCTCTCTAGTTAGGTGGTTATTGAGCCTAGGTGGTGGTGGGAGGGGTATGAGAGGAGCCATGAGACACGGTCATATTTTTGTCTCTCTGAAGACTGAGACAGTTGCACAGCGTCTGACACGTAGAAGGCATTCAGACTTTTATGGAATGTAGAATTCGTGCCAGAGGCAAGGCACGAGGCTGAGAATCACGCACTTTGGTTTTCAGTCCTGCGTCATTCCCAACTAGCCACAGCTATGGCTTTGGACAGGTAACTTTCCTGCTCTGGTCCTTGTTTTCTTCCTCTGTAAAGTAAAGGGCGATTGGACTGGGTCGCTGGTCTTCAAACTTATTTTTGGTCGTGACTCTTTGTTTGATTACATCTTACATGGAAGCCCATTCCAGAGAGAGGACAAAGACAACTTCTCTCATCCTGATAGCCAGTATTAGTGCCTGTGGCTTTCGTAACACGATCCCAAGCCAGCTGGCTTAAAACAACAGGAAGTTACTCTCCCTTGGTTCTGGAGGTCAGAAGTCCAGAATCAAAGTGTTGGCTTTGCTCCCTCCGAAGGCTCTCAGGGGGATTCTGCTCCTCGCTTCTTCGAGCTTCTGGTGGCTGCTACTTTTCACTGTGGCCACATCATTTCACTTCTTCGAGCTTCTGGTGGCTGCTACTTTTCACTGTGGCCACATCATTTCACTTCTTCGAGCTTCTGGTGGCTGCTACTTTTCACTGTGGCCACATCATTTCAGTCTCTGCCTCTGTCTTCACATGGACTTGTCTGTCTTGTCTCATAAGGACACTTGTCATTGGGTTAAATGAGTAATCCAGCATAATTTCATCTCAGGTTTCTTAATTATACCTGCAGAGACTTTTTCTGAATGAGGTCCCATTCACAGGTTCTGGGGGTTAGGATGAGGACATATCCTTTTGGAGGCCACTCTCCAACCTCCTACACGACCTTGTGCAGCAGGTAGTATTGTGGTCCCCACTTAACCGATGAGTGCGGTACAGAACCAGGACTGGAACCCAAGTAGCCTGTGTGCTTAACAGCTGAGCTGTAGCACCTCCCCTGTGGAATCCTGGGGTCTCCAAGGAAGCAGCAGATTGCACATAGGTGGGCTCGAGTCAAGCACATCAGAAGGTAGTAACAACCTAGAGAAGTGCTGTGAAGGTTCTGTGGGCAGTATGGGCTTACAATCCCATATTAAAGGGCGTGGTACTGTATGAGAGCATCATTTTGGAAGGGCAGCCTAATCTGAGGGATAAGTGGTATCAGGCACAGTGGCAACTCGGGTTGGAGAACTGGACTGTGATTGGGGACATACATCCTCCGTCCTAGCTTTGTGGTTGCTACTTTCCTGCCCTCCAGGGAAAGCTGCTGGCCAATTTGGCCAAGCGCCTGGGCCTTCACTATGTGGTCTACAGTGGCCTGGAGAATATCAAGAAGCTGACGGCAGGGAGACTGGCAGCAGGCCACTTTGATGGAAAAGGGGAAGTGGAGGAATATTTCCGGGACATCGGTGTTCCCATGACCAGCGTGCGGTTGCCCTGCTATTTTGAGAACCTCCTCTCCTACTTCCTGCCCCAGAAAGCCCCAGATGGAAAGAGCTACTTGCTGAGTGAGTGCCCTTCGTCCCTGAGCATCTGCTGTCATTGTGTGGAGCTATGAGTGTCACAGAAAGCTATGGGCTTGTCCTCATGATTCTGGATATGAGTACTGGCTCTCACATTAGGCCTGTGACTGAGCAAGGCATAAAACCTGGCTGGGCCTCTGCTTCCTGCTCTGTGAAACGGGCATAACGCTGACTTGTACAGGGGCAATGAGGAAGTCTACTGAGATGTGATAACAATCTTTGTCGGGTGGAAAGCTTTACAGAGACAAGCGTAGTTATTACTACTTTTCCTTCAAAAAAGAGGATTTGGAAGATGAGACCCAGTTGTAGATTTCACAAAGTGGAAAGCACTTTCTTCTCAGTGCCCATTTGCAAATCTCGAAGTGGCTGGTGCACTGGACCCTGGCTCGGAGGGAACCTTATACAACTTGTGTCTTGCCAGTGAGCCAGTGGATTAGAGCAGGACTCTCTGGAGGCCAGAGTGGGAGGGGTGAGTGCCGTCAGTGGGCACCCCCCATTGTGCACAAACACTGGCTCACCCTCACTCAAGCTCTGCCCACTGGTGAGCAGCCTGTTCCTGGTGTTGGCAATGGATATTCCCCTTTATATTTTGCAAAGCTGTACTTAAGGACACCCCTTGTGTTCTGTCTCTGAGTTGGACTTCCCACCCCCACAAGGTCCCTGGGTGATGTGAACGGGCAGCTGTGGTAGCCCCTTTTTAAAATGGCACAGCCCAAACACACTGGGCTCCACATCTAGACACTGCTATCCCTCTGCATCTACAAAACCACAACTTGGCAGGTAGTCATTCATTAAGTCAACAGACATGAATAAGCACCTGTCACACACTGCTCTGGGCCAGGCCCTGGCCTCAGCTAGTCAAACATTCCTGTCAGTAGAGTTGGTGTTTGGAATAGCCACCCACAGATTTCCACATCAGGAATTAAGGATATGGCCAATTATACCCAGTTCAGTGTCTTGGGAGCAGTGGGCCTGAGGGGACCTTTAGGAGCCCTTCCCTTTTTGTCCCTTGTCCCTGATATCAGCCCTGAGAGGGGTGGGTAGGTCCAGGGTTCTTCTCCACAGTTTAAGAATGGAGTAACCTAGGCTTAGAGGGTTTAAACAGCATGCCAAAGGGGCAGAGCTTGGCTTGAATCCCATTTCCCAGCTGAGTTCTGCTGCTGCTTCTGCTCTGACATAGACATCAGGAGTTGTCATGTCAGGTGCCAGTCTGTGCAGATGTCCAATTGGTTGTCTGTTGGGAACACCAGTTTCTACCCCTTGGCAAAGGGCTCACTGTCCACCATGTCACATGCTAACATGTCTGTCTTCCCCTCCCAGGCTTGCCCATGGGTGACATACCCATGGATGGTATGTCCGTCACTGACCTGGGCCCTGTGGTGCTCAGCCTGCTGAAGATGCCAGAAGAATACACTGGCCAGAACCTTGGGCTCAGTACCTGCAGGCACACAGCAGGGGAGTATGCTGACCTGCTCTCCAAGCACACAGGGAGGGCAGTGTACGATGCCAAGGTGGGCCCCTCAGCCCCTACTCGCCATTTCAAACCCCCAAGAGGGCTTTATGGGTAGCGAGAAGGGGAATCTAGGGCAAGGTAAATCTGAATTCATCACAACTGTGAGCAATCACGTGCTGTTCTTGGGAGCCAGGTGTGATTGCCAAGTGAAAATTTCTGGCTTAGGTGGTTGACCAAGTTGGAAGGTTTCCAGGAAGAGGGGACAGTAGTGCCAAGGCTAGGAGTGAAAATGCAGGGCTGCTGAGTTCCTGTGGGATGTGACTTGAGGGAAGAGAAGGGGGAGAAAGGCCAGACAGATAGCCCCCAACACACACGCACACACACACACACTCACTCTCTCTCTCTCTCTCTCTCTTGGCCTGACTGGGTGGGCAGAAGGTGCACAGTCCCCACCTTTCCCCACTGATCATCAGTCTTCCTGTCCAGACCCCCGGGTTTCTTGGTTCTTGTCATTCCCATTATGAGAGTAAGACCTTTTCATTAAAGAAAATGTGGGAAACTCCTAGGTGTGAACCAGAGAGTCCCCAGACCCAAACAGTAATGATGAGGGGTTTGAGGCTAGGCAAACCTCCAGGCTCAAACCTGGTCCCTGCTGTTAACACCCAGCAGAGGGTGGCCTGGGACACGGTCCCTGACACCTCTGCTTCAGTGTCCTTATCCATGAAATGGGTGTGTGAATAGTGTCCCCTGCTCTAGAGGGTTGTGAGGACTGAATGGAATAGAACTGAAGCTTCCTTATTAGCACAGGGGTGTGCTCTAGAAAACAAGCACTATGTGGCCACGTGTTACTATCTAAACAAAGAAAAGCCTGAGACAGTTCCCGGAGGATTTGAGGAGCTGAGTTCAGATCCAAATTGACCAAGAACAGTGGGTTTCAGGTGGACTTAGCAAGGACCATGGTAAAGACTGAGGTGTCCCCAGCCCCCACCACCTAAGCAGGGTGCTGAGATGTCGATGGATCCTCACAGACACCCCTCTGCTTCCAGACTACCCCTGAGGAGTATGAGAAGCTTGGCTTCCCTGGGGCTCGGGACCTGGCCAACATGTTCCGTTTCTATGCCTTGAAACCCAACCGGGACATCAACCTGACACTGAGGCTCAACCCCAAGGCCAGGACGCTGGATCAGTGGCTGGAGCAGCACAAAGGAGACTTTTCCAGGTTGTTGTGACCCTGCCCACTTCCATCTAGGGGGAGGGGAGGTGCAGCCACAGTGATCTGTTCTCGTGTTACAAAAAAATTTATTTTTAAAATAAAGGCCATTGTTCTCACAGATGGTTTCCAAAAGAAAAGGGCTTTGTTTCTGGGACTTGGGCTGGGGTGGCAGCTTCTGGGCACTGATTCCAACAGGAGACATCGAGTTGTGGGGGGTCCAGTGCCCTCCCCTTGCAGTGAGGGGGTGTGAGCGCAGAACAGGCATTTGGTAACAACACGCATGACTTAAAATGCAGTTTTAAGTTTAGCCAAACAGGTGTGAAACAGCACTGTGACCACAGCCAGGGAGTGGCTCGGACCACCCTGTTCCACGTTTGAAATTCACTCAAAGCATGAACAGAGTCCAGGACACAGAGGACTCCCTGTGCCAGCCAGGAGCCTCACCTTCTGACATCCCTGCACACACACACTTCATCTCCAGAGAGCTAGTGAGGTCTATGGCAGGGGGTATATCCATTCTTTGAACTGAAGGTGGGAAGACTGAGCCCTCTCCTTCCTCTTGGGCAGGGCCTGCCCTGGGGTGCAGCCTCAAGATTGTGTGATCCGTAAAAGAGGCTGGAAAAAAACCCACACACAACACAGGTCACCATAATTGGACACTGCTGAGAAAAGGTGACACTGCCTGCAGCAAAGGCTAGGAGTAACACCAAGAAGTACCAACCTTGCCTTATTTGTAGTGTCCACCAGGCATTTGGATGGTGGGATGGTTCGACCTTCAATCTGCTCACTAGAGAAAAGGAACCCAGACCCAGAGGACTCAGGCAACTCACCCAATGTTCAACGGCCTGAGGTTCCACGGCAGGCTTATGTTCTGTGGGTCTGTGTAACCTCCATCACAACCCTTTTTACTACCCTTGGTACCCACAGACTCATGGAAGGGGGTGGCAGTTCTACCAGATTCATTCCATATTTTTGCTAATTTAAAAAGCATTTATTTGCCCTGGCTGGTACAGCTCAGTGGATTGAGCACCGGCCTGCAAACCAAAGGGTTGCTGGTTCGATTCCCAGTCAGGGCACATACCTGGGTTGCAGGCCAGGTTCCCAGCAAAGGACACGTGAGAGGCAACCACACATTGGTGTTTCTCTTCCTCCCTTCCTCCTTCCCTTCCCCTCTCTCTAAAAATAAATAACTAAAAAATTGTAAAAACTATTAAAAAATAAAAAGTACTTAATTGTGCTTTTACCAGTGTGCTAGGGAAATACAGTGGTAACCAGAAAAGTTGTGTTCCCTGCCTTGAGATTAGTAGGAGAGCCAGATATAAATATGCAATGAATAATTACAGATTGGCATAGAGAGGCAGACAACAGAGGGTAACAACTGGAGGATCCTACTTTAATGGGCATGCGGACAGCCTCTGAGGTCTAAGGAGAGGACAGTGAGCCTTTGAAGCAGAGCAGGAGGGCAAATACCCTAACAGCTTGGGATTCCAAGACACCTGGGTCAGCAAGAGAACCTAAGAGTTTATTTGCATCCAGCCCTGTGTGATGCCCAAGTCCTCTGGGCACCAGGGTGGAAATTCACCTGTCTGGGGCTGATGTATTGTGCCGAGATTCCAGAGTAGGAGCCGTCAGTACAGAGCTTGGAAAGAGATGCTGTGCCCAGGTCCAGAGTGAACCCGAAGTGAACTTTGGTGAGGTGACATTGGGCTTAGAGCACTCCTCACCCACAAATGGCAGGACCTGGGTGCATCACTGAGTCCCTCTGGTCTGTTTGCTCATCCGGTGCTGCCTGGCTGGGCTGTTGTAGGGGCACTGTGGGCTCTTTGTGCAAAGGGATGCCTGACACCCCAGTCCCCTCCTCCTGTCTAATACATGTGGTTAAACCCTGCTAGCCTCCTATTCCTCTTAACAGGTGGCATCCACCAGCCCCCATCCCAGGTGTGGCCAAAGCAGCCAAATGAGGTGTGGACAGCCCATGTCCCCAAACCAGTGAAATGAAAACTGTGCACAACAATCCAGGATGCCCTCGTGTGCTATGAACTGTCCACATCACATACAAAACCCAAATCCTAGGCAGTGAAACTACTCTGTGTGATTCCTCAGTGATAGATTAATGTCCTTACACATGTGTCCACACCCACAGAATACACAACACCAAGAATGAATTCAAATATAAACCTTGGACTCAGGTGATTATAACCTATCAGTGTAGGTTCAACAGTTATAACAAATATACTACTCTGTTGATAATGTGGGGGGGGAGACTGTGTATATGTGTGTGGGAGGATGAGGGTATACAGGAAATCTCTGTACCTTCCTCTCCATTTTCCTGGGGATCTAAAAACTGTTCTACAAAAATAGTCTATTAAAAAACAAAAATCCTGTGTTTTAAAGCATTTGATCTGTTACAAACATTTGTGTTCACCTTTACCTACCTTGTCTCTTGGAAATAACCAAATGTGGTTACAAAGGAAGACCCTTTGCCCACCCTGAATGTTGAAATCAGATGCCCTACCTGACCCAGGGTGGTTCTGCCCTGACTTCAAATCACTACAATGAGAAAGTACATGGGGGCCCTGGCTGGTGTGGCTCGGTGGATTGAGTACCGGTCTGCGAACCAAACGGTCGCTGGACTGATTCCCAGTCAGGGCACATGCCTGGGTTGCAGGGCAGGTCCCTAGTAGGGGGCGCACAAGAGGCAACCACACATTGATGTTTCTCTCCCTCTCTTTCTCCCTCCCTTCCCTTCTGTCTAAAAACAAATAAATAAAATATGTTTTAAGAAAGAAAGCAAGCACGTGGCGGTCATACCCCACAGAGCACCACATGGAGGGAACTGCTCCCAGTGCCACCAGGCTGCCCTGCTGGCTGAGGCACTCCCAGCACAATTCCTGATCGGTGCACTGCCACGTGTGCCTGGTCTTCTGAAATCTGGTCCCTGAAATACATCAGTAGGCGGCCATCATTTATTTTTTTATTTTCTTAACTGTAGTAAAATATACATAAAATTTACTATTTTAGTCATTTGTGAATGTACAGTTCTGTGGCATTAAGCACATGCATTGGTGTACAACCATCAGCCCCGCCCATCTCCAGGACTCCCCACCGTTCCACACTTAAACTCTGCATCCATTGAACCCTAGCTCCTGACCCTCCTCCCTCGGGCTCCTGGCAGCCATCCTTCTAGTTTCTGTCTCTGTGAGCTTGGCTCTCCAAGCACTTCATAGAAATGGCTGCCAACATTTTAAAGTGAGACATTCATAGAAATATTATTGATAATAACAGAAGAGCAGAAAAAAAATGAATGTCTATAGGATGAATGAGAAAAAAAAATGTGGTCTATTCATACAGTGGAATATTATTCAGCCATAAAAAGAAATGAAGTACTAATTTATGCTATCACATGAATACGCCTTGAAACATGCTAAGTGAAACCAGAAAAGAACCACAGACACTCACATACTGTATAACACCAACTTAGATGAAATACATGGAACAGGTAAATTCGTAAGACAGGAAGTAAATCTGTGGTTGTCAGAGACTGAGGACTTGGGAGAAAACGGAGAGTGACTGCTAAAGGACATGGAGCCTCTCGAGGTGATGAAAATGTTCTAGAATGGATTGTGGTGATGGTTGTATAACCTTAAGTTAAAATCCACAAAACTGTATACTTTAAAGGTGAGTTAAACAGTTTGTAAATTACCTCTCAATAAAACTGTTACCTCAGAAATGAGGTGACCAGCCCTGGCTGGTGCAGCTCACTGGATTGAGTGCGAACCGGTTGCCGGTTCAATTCCCAGTCAGGGCACATGCCTGGGTTGCAGGCCAGGTCCCCAGTTGGGGGTGGGCAAGAGGCAACCACACATTGATGTTTCTCTCCCTCTTTTTCTCCTTCCTTCTCCTCTCTAAAAATAAATAAAATCTTTTTTAAAAATGAGGTAACTAAAATCTCCACACAAAAATCTGGATGCCTAGCTTCTCTTGGAAAGTACCAGAAGATCTGGCTGCACTGGGTCTGAATTCCTGTGTAGCCCCTTGCCCTGCCTTGGGTGGAGCTGTCCCCCAGTGGCTGTCCCCTTTAAACAGGTTAGCCATAGTCCCCACCACTCCCTTCTGTCTCCTGGGAACTGAAGCTGTAGGTCAGGACCCACTTTGTCTCTTTACGTTAAGTTCCTGACTGGTCCATGTGTGATCCTTCACAAGCATCATGCCAAATAAGCAGAACTTTGGTTAAATGATATAAAGCCAGGTTTCACAGTGTTTATTAACGAGAGTGCTACATGCCTTCTGCAAAAGCCAGGACAGATCATATAATTCAGTATTCAGTGTTGGGCTCCACTGTTACAGAACAGAGTAAAGGGCAGGGACAGTCCCTGAACATAGGCGCAGCCGAGAGGCTTATGGGACTGGAAAAATCCTCGTACACTGAGGGGGATTTTCACGTCAGGGAAGGAATGTTGCATTCAAGTCCACCAGAATCCAAAGGCCCAAAGAGGAGGAAGAGGATAGCTCAGGTGGGAAAACAAATCAGAACAGAAGCCTGCAGGTGGGGACGGAAAGAAAGTCCAACCCCCAAGTCTATCTCATCCCTACGTGACAGTGCCTTCCCTCATTCATCCCCTTAGCATTTCAGCAAATGCTCGGCCCCCATCTACCTTCCCCCTCCTCTCAATCCCCAAAGGCTCAGGGCCTAGAGATACTTTTCTGTGTTTTTTAAATATCTCATCTCCCACTCCAGCCCCCACTCAGGCTGCAAGTTATCTGATGACAAATGCCTCAGAAGCCAGCTGTGGGAATAAGCCCACTCCAAGCCTTGTGTGAGACTGGATGCCAGATTTGCACTGCCATCTTCTTGCATCTGCGAAAAGGACCCTCAGTACAACAACGATATTTATTGCTAGCAAGAAAATCCACCTTTCTCTTTCAAAGTGTTCCTCTAGACTTCTGCTTTCAAATGACACAACATGAGCGGGAGCTGACTTCTTCGGAGGAAAACTAAGCGGTCACGAGATGCCCCTCCTAGCTTCCTGCTGCTGTCCCTCCGTCCAGGCTTGTGAAGGGGCCCATGCTGAGAGTCCACAGCAGGCACTCAATAAAAATGCGCTCAATGAAGGACAAGTATCTGCAACTGGCAGGAGGTCACTGCTGAGCCCCTTTCTTGCCCATCAGGTCTTTCCCGTCCTCTCCACCCAACCCAGCAAGTGCGCTCACACCTCAAGCTGCTCAGCTCAGAACCTGGGGCTTGGTCTGAGAGATGTGGTCGGGGCCCATTGCAGTGGCGCCAGCACTGAGGCCTTTGTGAGACCATCTTTGCAGGGAGCCCAGACTGGTCAAGCACAATGAGCACAAATTTTAACACAAAAATATACATTGATATTCCTTTGACAGTAACCAAGGGAAAAAATAAATCTAGCAAGGGAAACAGTGATATAAGAGGCCACACTGCATATCTCTGATGGCACGGGCTCCAAAAACAAGAAGCTCCCCACAGAACTCTAGTATATTCATTCAGATCAGCCTGTTGTTGCATGGGAAGCTCCCTTCTCTGGGATTTGGGTTTGAGAGGATCAGCACTTGTCAAAGCACCACCCATCCAGCAGTGTGAGTATGCTGTTGACAGGCATGACTCCAGATGAGGCCAGCCACCTCCGCAGCCAGCTCCAGGAAGGCCAGCAGAAATGCGGGGCGGCCTGACCCACACATGAACACCATATAAGCCCCTGCTAAGCCACCTGTAGAAAGCTGCTTGGACTCCTTCAAAGAAGACGTACCCACAATGTAGGTTTTAAATATCTCTTTGCAGTAGATAATCTTTTACATGGATACAGAATCATTTTACATTCATATATCAGACACTAATAGATGCTTTATTTTAGTAAATTATGAAGGAAAAACAAAAAGAAAACTATTCAGAAATGTTCCCCATTAGCCTGTCTTACCAATGGGAGGGTGTGGAAACACATGGAATCTATACATCCTAGAAGCTGAGATTAGGGAAACTGTTTTGCTGTGGCTGGATGGTGGAGAGCCTTCAACTGCTTAGACTGTATTTTCTTTTTCTGAACAAACGCTGATACAGGAAAAGACAATGATTCTTAGCATTAAATAATTTAAACACATTTCTGCAAACAGGTGTCAACAGTGTAAGGTGAGAACCACGCTGTGGCCGGCAGTGGGGGTAAGGCTCTAGGATGAGGAGGCCGTCAGCCAGGCTGTGGCCAGGGAGGCCCATGGCTCAGCAGACAGGCAGAGTCCCACTCAGGCCTGGCTTCAAACACCAGAGCTCCACAGCCACGGGTAAGAGGCCACCTGGGTGGGCTGGGAGAGAGGACTGACAAAGATCACGGCCCCCATGATTCAGCTGCTCGGTACCCTTGGGAATTAAACTCCAAGAAAAGCAAGGGACGCCTGTACTGAGGGGTGGGCGATGCGGGTGGGGCGTATAGGCCCCAAGTTCCTGGAAAAGACAACATGTCAGAATAGACTCATTCCAGAACCTCCCAGAGGTTTAATGAGAGGGAAATTAATCACTTCACAACTTGGTGCAGTTTCAGGCTTCATTTTTAAGCTGTAAGCATGGCCTTTAATTCTTTACTAAGATTTCCACCAGTTCATTCCAAATTAAAGTTTTGGCTCTAATTGCAAGAAGTGTCCAGATGTCTTACTCTGACCCAGAATAGGCCAAGTTACCTACCCATGGACAAGAAACCTACCAGCCCTTAGGCGCGCCACGCCTTACTGCCCAGGAGCTGTCCACCATGACCATTCTGTGGAGAGGTGTGTTGTCACATGATTTTGCTGTTGCCAAGGTGGTCCAGAGGGGCTCTGCAGGCAGGGCTTGACACTGCTGTTCTGGAATCCTCCTCTCTCCAAGGTGCCCTGGCCACGAGGAGGGGCTGCTGCTCTCGGCCTAGTTTCCAGTGGACCGTTTTCCTGAGCCAAGACACAAGTGGTTACAGTTCACTGGTATTGCAAGGCACATCCTTATGGGTGAGCTTCTATCATCCCTGGGAAGGAGCTATGCCCCAGCCCCCAAGAACCCACACAAGTAAAGTCAGTCCCAAGAACCCACGTGACCAAGTACAACTTCTGGCAACCCCCCAGAGGTTACACAACTCTACATCCCTGGTAGGACAGGTGCTATAAAACAGGTGGTGAGTTGGAGAGATCTGAGTTCGCCTGGATCTCCTGTGACTGCGAGAAACCTGGTTCTCATCACTGTGGGATGTAGTGCTTCTGGGAGCTGGTAGAGCCCCTAGTGCAGCCTCTCCTGGCGGTCTGGTTCAGCCCTAGACTGCCATTGACTCTGCCATGTTACCTCATGCAGGTGTCTCAAGGGGCCAAAAGGCTTCGCTCCAAGGGGAGCCAGATACACCATGCCTAAGACTGGTACCCCTTCCAACTCCGGGGAGTGGGGAGTATAAAATTGGTTAAAGTAAGGGAAGATGGAGATTAGTTCACAAAAGGAAACAAAGGGGAGAAACCTCAAGGGTTTTCCTACCTCGGCTGGGTATCAGGAGGTAAACATTTTCTTAAGTTTGGAAAGGAATCCCTCCTTGTCCTCCCCAGCCTCAGGCCTAGCCTTGCCTCCTGCGGAGCTATCCATGGTGCTGCCACCTGGGCACAAACAGCAGAAAAAACTGGGGTCAAGGGCGCACACCTCCAGGCGTCCCATCCCAGGCCCCACCTACCCCCACCTAGCCACCCAAAGACTCTACACTCAAGGATCCACCAAGTACCACCCTGAGAGGAGAGGTGGCAGGTCCCAGGTTGGCCAAGGCTGCCTTGACTGAAGCAAACAGGTCACTCAGCACTTTAGTGTATCCCAACTGCTCCCCGAGTCACTGAGCCGTGAGAGGGAAGAAACAGAATCAGACAAGTACCAGCTGTCTCCATCTTAACTATAACAAAAACATAGCCCACTGCCAGATGCCTTCCAAGCCAGGCCACAAAGCTTCCATATTAGCTCATTCAGTCCTTAGGATAACCTTACAGGTAAATTTCAGATAAAAAACAAACAAAAAAAAGGAGGCACAGAGGCTAAGTGCTTTGATCAAGGTCACAAAGTAAGTGGGAGGGAGAACTAAGTTCAAACCCAAGCAGTCAAGTTCAAACCCAAGCAGTCGGACTCCAAAGTTCAGACTCTTAACCACCACGCCACTGGCTCTAAAAGGTGAGCAACAATGTCAAGACCAACCAAGCAGCTCCATGCTCTGTACATGTGCACATCTCCGGGATACTCAGGGAAGGACTCACTGCCTCTCGGAATCCCAGGACATGTGCACTTATCTGTAATAACAGCAGCACAGAACCCTGTACGGTACTGGGCAAGATCTCTCCATCTCAGGGCATCTAACCCTAAATGCTCCAGAAAAGGGGAGCATTGTTTCTTTAGGGCCTAGGCTGAGACTAGTGAGAGCAACTCTGCTGTACAAATGCATCACTTTAAAGATCTGCCAACTACCAGGCAGGGAGGGCAAACTTTTGTTATGAGTTAGACTACAGGCCTGTACTCAACACGTTAGAACTCTGCCAAGCACAGTGCACAGCAGAGAAAAAATGGTCACAGTCCCCAAGACCACAGACTAAGACACCTTCCTCAACGAGAGGCCCAGGACCACAGGCCCCTAGCAGAAGTGGGACAAGGCTGTCCTAGGTCTAGCCCCCTAGGCAGTCCTCTGGACTGGTGGGCTCTCACATCAGAAATGTCCTGAGAGACAGTGGTGGCCCTGGACAAGGTCATGCTGACAGAGGTCTAAGCAATTATCAAGGACGAGGCAGCTGAATGACCCCTGATTCCCAGGGCTCCCCAGCAGAGGACCTGGGCACTGCATAATCGGCAGAGCAAGCCCGTGAGAGGTGCCCACTGCCGTGTGTGCCTCCCTCAGTCCTTCACGTCCTCTTTTCTTACATGAAGACTTCAGTAACAAAAAGGACTCTCCTAACACAAAGGGATCCACAAACCTGAAGTTTCCCATTACTCCTGGGCCTCCTAGAACAAGGGGGAGCAAGAGTATTGAATTTCATCATGCCCTAGGTAAGGAGATGGCAAATCTTCATGTGTTCATGTGTGTCAGTATATGAGAATTTGTGTGTGTCACACCAGAGTTACCACTGATGGAGATTTTAACATGTGTCACGTGCCATGCCAAATGCTTTACCTATGTGATCGCATTTAATCATGTAGAAACCTATGAAGCAGGTGCTATTATCCCCAATTTACAGATGAGGAAACGGAGGCCTGGAGAGGTGAAGTAATTTGCCTAAGGCTTCACTGCGAATAATAGCAGAGCTGGGCTGTGAATCTTCTGACATCAGAACCCAAGCTCTTAACTACTAGTCACAACAGGGCACAAAAACACTCAGTGACTGCTGACTTCCCCCCGCAACTCTGCCGTCCTTATCACCTGAGGAAGGGCACAGAGTAGTTGTGTTCCAGGGCCATGCAGGTATTTGAGCCGTGGTGGCCAATCTGGGAGAGCCAGAACAAGCACCCAGTTAGCTGGTTAATAATTCACAACAACAACAACAACAACAACAACAAAAACCCCAGCAAAACACACACACCCAGAAATTCTCCTCCTTTTATAAAAGCAGGAACCTCCCTCTTTCTATTTTTAAATCTGGCTAAAAGGGGTATGGGAGCCTCAGGTACAGTTACTGACCAGGAAGGACATCAAATGAATACAAGCACTGAACTTAAAGTTCCAAACCAAACAGGAATAAGCTGTGAGCCTCTGCACACAGCTAACAAGGTCTCTAGACACATGGCTCTTCCCTCTCTTTCCGAGTCCTGATCTCTCTGAGGACTAGCCTGGGGCAGGAGGAGCGACACATCCTTATAGGACGTCCTGGGCACTCAGGCACCTTAAGGTCTCATCACAAGATACAAGTGCTACACTTCCAACACTGCTTTCAATACAGCTGGTACACAATCTTTGCATCTTAGAATAAACAGAAAATGCTCTCTGGTGGAAGTCCACCCCAGTCAAATAGGCATTTCTAGCCAGCACCTTCAGAAGGTGGGGCTGATCAGCCCACCACAGTCAGAGGTCAAACCCAAGGCCAAAGAACTCCTCTATCAGACTACATGTGGCTTTCCTGAGAAGGATTACGTTTTTCTGTCTCCCTAAGAGTGTTTCCCTGCTGATGGTTAGGGAAATAAATTCAAACCAACTGAGCCAACAGTTACGATGAATAAGCCTTGGGACAGGTGCTGTGCAAGGTCCCAGGGACTCAAAGAAGAAACACTGTAGTCACTACATGCAGGGATTCCAAGTTAAAACTACCTGATGGCTGTTCATAAGATGATGCCAGGGGAAGAATAACCAGATAATATTCATTCCATGAATCTGTACCACCTTTCAGGGTCAAACTCCTAGTGTTACAAGAGAGGTCGAGCATTTATTTGAGGGTTCAATGCTTGTCCTGTTGTTCCCCCATTACACTGTTGTTGGATGAGGGCAAAGACCCTATCTCTCTGGGAATCACTTCTTAGCACACAGTAAAAGCTAAATGAACATCTGTTTGAAGAAAGAGAGGCCAACAGCACTGCAGGACCTGACTTCGGAGGACTGGACCCACTCCACAGGCGGGGGTGCAGGTCTACACTCACAGCCTGGTTCCCTGAGCCATCCAACACACACAGGTTGAGCCAGCAGAGCAAGTCTCCTTCTGCTAACAAGTCTTTCCTTCACCTTGCTCTCGCCTCCTCCCTGTATAAAGGAGGTCTATAGTCGACACTATCAGCCACATCAGAGGAGAGAAACAGCAGGTGGAATTCCCAAATAAGGAGCTCAGGAACAGGTTTCTACAGCTACAGCTAAAGGTACATATGTGTGTTGTCACAAGAATCAATGATGACCCAGAAACAGTGAGCCATACTATTTGAGTCTAACTCAAAAAGCCACACAGCAATCTCAGACTGCCCCAATTCCCTGTGTCTTTTTGCTGAAGCGCTAAGAGTCCCTAAGCACACTATGGTCTTTGTGGTTCATGCTGGGAAAGAGCTAGGATCAGCCACGAAGGATTTCAGCAGCTGCATTAGGGAACATAAATAAAGGATACTAAACCCACCAAAAACTTAAGGTCAATTTCTTACTAAGTAATTGTATCTATTCCAAATGCCTTCCAGGTACTTTTTCTCATAATAAAAGCAAAGACACTCAGGAATCAATCTGCACCTAACAATGACTCTCTCCTGGGGTCTCCACTGACTCTCTAATGCACGTATACTTAGAGGCTATTGAAAAAAGTACACACTTTATCCCAAGCATCACTGATAACTGAATGCAACTACTTCCAGTATGACTTTAGTTAATACTCTTTTAAGATTTTATTTATCTACTTTTGGAGAGAGGGGAAGGGAAGGAGACAGAGAGGGAGAGAAACATAATTATGTGAGAGAGAAACAGTTGCCTCTCACATGCCCCCAACTGGCCTGCAACCCAGGCATGTGCCCTGACTGGAAACTGAATCAGCAATCCTTTGGTTTGCAGGCTGGTGCTCAATCCACTGAGCCATACCAGCCAGGGCTAGTTAATACGCCTTGTTAAATGCTTGAAATAAAAGAGATTGAGGCTCTACTTAAATAACAGAACTCATTGTTAGTGAAGTTGTCAGGAAATGGGAATTATATGTATTGTCATTATTTTCCTACGGGGATTGCAAAAGTAATTCTCTTCACAGTGTAATGGAAGGCTTAACTATAACCAGGCAGCAGACAGACAGTGCATTCTTTTAAACCAATTCCAAGATTCTTAAATGTCATTTAATGCCCTGTCCAGGTAGCTCAGTTGGTTAGAGTGTTGCCCTGATACATCAAGGTTGCAGTTTTAATCCCTGGTCAGGGCACATTCGAGAATCAACCAACAAACTGCATAAATAAGTGGAACAACAAATTGATGTTTTCAACTTCTGGCAAAGATGGAGGCATAGATAGATACACTTTGCTTCCTCACACAACCAAAAGAACAACAAAAAATTTAAAAACAAAAAATAACCAGAACTGCCAGAAAACTGAACTGTATTGAAGTCCAGCAACCAAGGAGTTAAAGAAGAAACCACCACTCAGACTGGTAGGAGGTGGGGGGGGGGGGGGGACGGGCAGCTGGGGCGGAGAGGACATGGCAAGGCAGCAGCTGGAGGACTGGATGAGTGAGGCAGTGGCTGGTGGACCAGGTGGTCCCATATGTGCATGCGGATAAACCAGAGGAACACCTGGGGAGTGAGACAGACTGCAACACAAGGTTCTAGTGTGGGGAAATAAAGCCTCCAAACCGCTGACTGGAAAAACCTATGGGGGTTGTGGTGGCGGGAGAAACTCCCAGCCTCACAGGAGAGTTTGTTAGAGAGACCCACAGGGTCCTAGAACGTACACAAAACCACCCACCCAGGAATCTGTACCAGAAGGGCCCAGTTTGCTTGTGGGTAGTGGGGGAAGTGACTGAAAGCTGGCCAAAGCTGAGCAAGTGGTGTTGTTCCCTCTCCAACTCCTCCCTCACAGACAGCGTCACAACACAGTGAAGTGGGATGCCCTGCTCTGGTGAACACCTAAGGCTCCGCCCCTTAGAACATAGTAAGCACATTGAGACAAAAAAAAAATACGGTCCAAATTAAAGAACAGATTAAAGCTTCAAAAACAAAACTAAGTGATGAAGAAATAGCCAACCTATCAGATGCAGAGTTCAAAATACTAGTAATCAGGATGCTCACTGAAATGGCTGAGTATGGTTGCAAAATAGAGGAAGAAATGAAGGCTATGAAAAGTGAAATGAAGAAAAATGTACAGGGAACCAACAGTGAAGGGAAGGAAACTGGGACTCGAATCGATGATTTGGACCAGAAGGAAGATATAAACAGTCAACCAGAACAGAGTGAAGAAACAAGAATTCAAAAAAAATGAGAAGAGGCTTCAGAACCTCCGGGACAATTTTAAACATCCGAATCCTAGGGGACCACAGAAGGAGAAGAGGAAGAGCAAAAAATGGAAAACTTATTTGAACAAATAATGAGGGAGAACTTCCCTAATATGGTAAAGGAAATAGACTTCCAGAAAGTCCAAGAAGCTCAGAGAGTCCCAAAGAAGTTGGTCCCAAGGAAGCACACACCAAGGCACATCACAATTACATTATCCAAGATTAAAGATGAGGACAGAATCTTAAAAGCAGCAAAAGGACACAGTTACCTACAAAGAAGTGCCCATCAGACTATCAACTGATTTTTCAAAAGAAATCTTGCAGGCAAGAAGGGGCTGGCAAGAAGTATTCCAAGTCATGAAAGGCAAGGACCTACATCCAAGATTACTCTATCCAGCAAAGCTATCATTTAGAATGGAAGGGCAGATAAAGTGCTTCCCAGATAAGGTCAAGTTCAAGGAGTTCACCATCACCAAGCCCTTATTATATGAAATGTTAAAGGGACTTATCTAAGGAAAAGAAAATGATCAAAACTACAAACAGTAAAATAACAACAAACTCACAACTATCAACAACCAAACCTAAAAAACAAAAATGAAAACAAACTAAGCAAACAACTAGAACAGGAACAGAA
>VMDR010006638.1:0-44453 GCA_007922815.1 Macrotus californicus
CCATTTTAATGTTCATAGTTTTGATCTTCTTCTTTTTCTTATGTAAGTACCTTTAACATTTCATATAATAGTGGCTTGGTAATGATAAACTCCTTTAGCTTTTCCTTGTCTGGGGAGCACTTTATCTGCCCTTCCACTCTAAATGACAGCTTTGCTGGATAAATTAATCTAGGTTGTAGGTCCTTGCTTTTCATCACTTGGAATACTTCTTGTCAGTCCCTTCTAGCCTTCAAAACAAATTTTTGAGAAATCAGCTGATAGTCTTATGGGAAGTAACCCTCTGCTTTTCTCTTGTTGCTTTTAAGATTCTCTATTTTTAACTTTTAGCATTTTAATTATGTTTCTTGATGTGGTCCTCTTGGAGTCCAACTTGTTTGGGACTCCCCATGCTTCCTGGACTGGTATGTCTATTTCCTTCACCAAATTAGGGAAGTTTTCTTTCATTATTTTATCAAATAAGTTTTCAATTTCTTGCTCTTCCTCTTCTTCTGTCATTCCTATGTTTCAGATGTTGGTATGTTTGGAGATGTCCCAGAGACTCCCTATACTGTCATTTTTTTGGAATTCTTTTTTCTTCTTGCTGTTCAGATTGAATGCTTGCTTCTTCCTTATGTTCCAAATCTTCAATTTGAATCTCAGCTCATCCCCTCCACTGTTGGTTCCCTGTAGATTTTTCTATTTCACTTAACATAACCTTCATTTTGTTCCTGGGTCTTTTTTATGCTATTGCCACACTCAGTGATTTCTTTGAGCATCCTGATAACCAGTGTTTTGAACTCTGCATCTGATATGCCGGTTACCTCTATTTCATTTAGTTCTTTTTCTGGAGTTTTGTTCTGTTATTTCATTTGGGCCATGTTTCTTTGTCCCCTCAATCTGGCAGCATCTTTGTGTTTGTTTCTGTGTATTAGGTAGAGCTACTTTTACTCCTTATCTTAATAGTGTGGCCTAAAGTAGAAATGGCACCTGTAAATCGTGTGGGGCACAGCCTTAGGTGATCACCAGGACAGGGCAACCCACTTCACCACTTTGTGGCTCTGTGTGGAGGGAAGGTTCAGAGAGGGGACAGTGCAGCTGGCTGGCTTCTGGAGGTTTGCCTGGCACTTGCCCTGTTTCCAGTCACTTCACTTATTCCCCATATATGACTGATGCCCTTCCAGCTGTTGCTCTGGTGTCAAATCCCAGAGGGGGTGGGTCGGCATAAGTTCTAAGTCCCTGTGGGCCCTTCAAGAGGAGTCTCCTGAAAACTTGACAATTTTTACAGCCAGAAGTTATGGGATTTGGTTCTCTGGAAAAAGAAGTATCAACAAAATTAGGAAATACTTAGACTGATCAAGTAAAAAAGAATGAAGGGGAGCACAGATAATATTTGTGAATGAAAGATGTTGTATCTATTGACCCTAGAGATACTAAATGTACAATAAAATGTTATGAAAAATTTCATGCAAATTAAACATCTTGGTGAAATAGACATATTTCTTTAAAATACAACTTACCAAAATGGCACAAGATGAAATCAAACCTGAATAGAAATGTTATAAAGAGACTGATTTTATCAGAACTCTTCTGCTAATAAAATACAAGACCTCAATGATTTTACTCATGAATTCTATCAAACATTTAAGGAAGAAATAACACTAATTTTATAAAAACTTTTAAAAAACACAGGATACCAAACATATCTCATAATACTTTATAATGCCAGCTTTATCCTATTACCAAAACTTAAAGATGTTAACAAAAAAAATACAATTATAACTCACTATTCAAGAATATTAATGAAAAATACAAGCACATTATCTCTAGCAATTGTATACAGCAATGTAATGTAATTATTGTTTCCAACCCTGACATCTCCCTCCAGGAATAGACTGGAAGAGTCGACAATCTATGAGATAACCAACTCCTGTAGTACTTGAAAGACTCATGTTAGAAGCTGAACTTCCAAAGGGAAAAAGAAACTAACCTAGCACCTCTATGAGGTCATCAAGAACCTTTCTTCAATCACTGTTCTCTCTTCCATAGACTCAGTTTTATCCTAAGGCCGGTTCCCTACACCATGATACGATGCCTACCAAGAGCCATACTTCCTCACTCTTACCAACAGGAGTGAGAGACTGTGTCTTCCTGAGGATTTTCTTATGATCAAAGAAAACTTACCAAAAGCCCCTAAAAATACCCTCTGTATCTCATTTCTTGAAAGTACATTTCCTGCCCATTTATGAACAAATTCTGGCCAACAGGGAATGCCACAAAGTGATTGGTTTAGGCCTGGGTTTTCACATCCTTCTTCAGCAAGAGGAATAAGAATGCCCTTGGTTGATTTAATGTAACCAAGGGCCCAAACCTGTAGCTGCAGAGCTCCCAACAGAGAAGGGCAGTAATGATTGCTGGAGAGACCAGTAGTGTTGACTGAGCTGTCTACACTACAGAGAATGCCATCAAGCATTTGTGGGCCTGGTTAGATTATTGATGTGTATATCCTTCATTTTATAGTTTGTGTTCCACTGGTCTCTTGCAAAGATTATTTGGTACCAATAAAACTAGTTAAAAGCTAAAGCACCGACCTATGCTGCCCTTACAGGAAAGACAATGTGGCAAAAACCTTTGGTTGGGAAGGTGAACAAATGAACTCTGTGAGGGAATTCCAAATCAAAATCTTAGGGAAACAAAATGCCTCAGAATCTGTCAGAGTCCCTGAGTGACTGGGGGGAAATCCTGGTGACTTTGGTGCTCTAATTGCTCTTGGCTAATATGAGGAAGATCCTGGTCTTTGGAGAGTCCAGGAGGGAGACTTCATGGCAGTGACTGACTCAGCAAAATGACTTCTAAAAAAACCTGGTCAGCTTTCTACTCTCAGTTCAGGCTCCATGGCACTTGAAAAACTCTTGCCTCTGTGGCCCGATTAGATGGGAAATACATTTTTTGTCTCAGATATTTATTTAAAAGTTTCATTTTCACTTAATAAATCCATAGTCATGGCATCCATGGAAGGTTTACCCAAGTGGTAATTTATGCTTATTGAAGAATTACTTTTGAAACTGCATGGGCTGCCTGTCACAGAGGGAAATTGTGGCCACTCAGTTTTTAGACTTATTGGCTGTTACAGATCTGGGAGTTGATATATATTTGAAATGTTTATGCCTTCTCTTTCTTGTTAATTATCGATCTAAACCTTTATGGAGTCTGAGGCATTTGTGAACAAGGCTTTCATTAATCCCTAAGGCTGCTGAGGGGTTTGGGCAATGGAATTCCCAATTTAGAGATACGCAGGAAACTTGGGAACTAACAGGCTAATTTCCAGGGTCATATAGTGGGTCAGGGATGGCCAAGATTACAGAGTTTATAACAGGGGTACAAGACACCTAGTTTGCTCACCAAAAGTGACCCTTTGGCTGCACAGTCAAGGCTGGCCCCAGGGGGAAAACGTGAGATGTAGACACATCCTTCACAACCCTCCTGGGTCCTCCTTTACATCAGGGACACTGTCCCACACCCTGTTCCAACCCCCACTGGCTGTCATCTACCTTCTGGTGAATTTATCCACTTATGCTGAAGCAGGTATGATAGACTTCCAGGCCACTAAATCTACCTAATACTGCTCCTCTTCTTTTCTTCTCTCCCACCTCCTCACCACTCCAAGGTAATGGAGGGTCTTAAGAATAGAAACACTGCCTAGAATCTCTCAGAAAGTAGTCACCCACACATCCCGGAGGTGGGGGAGGCTAAGGTGAGGTGGCTTCTTGCTCTCATTGGTGGGAGCCATGAAAGGTTTCAGGACCAGCGACAAGCCCTGCCATGGACAGGGCAGGTGTAGGCACTGCACCAGCCCACATGGGGACCTCACCTCCCCAGGCCCACGGAAGGAAGAAGGGACGGGGAGGGGCTCTGTTCTATTTTCCCATTTTGCGTTCTTAAGGGACTTGAGAAGAGCCTCTGACTCCTTGCCTCCTCCCAATAATTTCCCAGGAGGATTCCTTACTCAAGAAAAAAAGTGAAATTTTTCCTTCTATGTACAAGACTACCTTCACTTGTCAAGTCTTCCAGAAAAGTTCTAGTGACTCTGAATTCTGGCTTTTGCCTCCCAGGTACTTTTTCGTTCCCCTTCTTCCTTGGACGTCATGACTTTGAAGTAAACATAATACAGATTGATGGGAATAATGGTAGAGCAGCCATCAGATACTGGGGGCCTCCAATGCTCATGTGGGGAATCAGATGTTGCCATGGGTGCTGAATGCAGCCCTTTTCCAAAGTGCCTGCTTCACCCTTTGGAAGCCCAGAGAAGACCCAGGCTCCTTCCTTCACGGGCCAGAGGCACTGTGAGCCCTACAGCACTCATGCCTTATTGAGATCTAGAGCATCCTCAGCTCTGGGACAGCAAATCTCTCCCTTCTGGATGCAGGGCATCAGCACGGGAAAGGCCCTGAGGACTTGCCTTGCCCAAGCCCCTCATATGTAAGACATGAGGACACCAAGGCCCACAGAGTAGATGTGAAGCCTTCAGTTTTTCAATCACATGCTCCTGATTACAGATTCAAGAACGAGGGGGCCCGATGGGGTGCTGGCCTCCAGGAGGCCTGTGGTTTTATGTGTGTGAGCAAACACATTTTGTTTAAATAGACCTTCCTCCTGCCCCCACCCCCAGCCCCGCCTCCACCACCCCGTCTTTATTCATTGCTAACAGATGCTGCCCAGGCTGCAGCCAGACAAGAGCAGGAGCACATGGGCTCCCACGCGGGGAGAAGCGGGAAAACTGATGAGCTGCCACAGAGCAGGGTGTATGGGGGCCTTGGCTTTGAATTTCAGTCCCTCCCCCCTGGCTTCCCCTCACCCCCCACTAAGCAGGCCTTCAGACAATTTCTGTTCTGTGTCCTTCACATCTGAGAACAGCCAGATGAAAGGAGGCCAGGGCAAGCTGCTGCAGGGCTGGTGCTCCTCCTGACAACGGTAGGAGGGCCCAGGAACTGGTTGATGACCTGCTCCCACGGCACCAGCTAGGTATGGGAGCCAGCGAGGCTAGGAGCCCTGGAGGAGCAATTCCCTCTTGCACCCATGCCCACCTCCTCTCATGTGGAAAATGTGCCATCTCTGAAGCTCAAAGCACCCAGAGCTAGAGACAAAGCAGGCCAAGGTGGACAAAGAGGCTAAGGAGGGACATTGAAGAGGCTCAAGGAAGCTGCTCATGACCACAGCTCTCTCCTCAGCCCCTTCGTATCCATCTGAACACCCTGACATGCTGACATCATATTGTACAGTATCACAGAAAGATCCCCTGTAGTAATAAGCTTGCTGAAAGTCCTGCTGGGTAACAATCACTCCTCTGAACTCTGCCTCCTTCCTGCCCACCCTCAGGGCCTAGGTCAAGAGACACCTCTCCTTTGAAGCTGACCCTGATCCCCAGTCTCAGGAGGTCACTGCTGCCTCTGAGCCCAGGGGCTGAACAATATCTAGCATGGATCAGTTACAGACTGGAATCTTAGTGGGCTTGGTGTCAGAGACCTGAATTGGAATCCCGGCTCTGCTGTGCATACCCACCGTGTGACCCCCACCATGTCCCATAGCCACATGACAACGTGGCCTTGTCTGAAAAATAAAAACTCTGGTGGTGTTCCTGCCATCTATACCATCACCACTGTGGCATCAAATGAGAAATCAGGTGCTAAAGGGCAGTATTGACTACACGGCCCGGATCATAAGCGAACTGACGGCGCGGCGGCCCTGCTTTCACTGCCGTCATCGGTATCACTCCAGTTTTATGATGATTAGTACTGGGCTCTGGGAGGAGGACCCCTCTGAGGAAGTCCATTTCAGTCACTCAGCAATCTCCTCCAGAAGGAATTAGTTTCATTTATCCTCTCCTGGAGGTCACTTTCAGCACAGAGTAGAGTGGGGACAGCAGATCCCTTAGCTGTAAAATCAAGGAGATGGGGCGGATTTCTTCCTACCCACTTACCCCAAATGTACTGCCTGCAGATCTGATCTGGGGGCTCTTATAACCTCAAGAATCTCTGAAGCCTCAAAGTGGGCAGAGACCACCTTCCTGGGATCTAACATTACATGCATAAAAGTTTACAAACTGAATGTGTCATGAAAAGTCATGAAGGAAATTTACATGCATATCACTAAGTAAAAGAAGCCAATCTGAAAAAGCTACATACTATATGGTTACAACTATATGATATTCTGGAAAAGGCAGAAGTATGGGGAGAGCAAAAAAAATCAGTGTTTGCCAGGGGTTGAGGAGTTGGGGATGAATCGGCAGAGCACCAAAGAATTTCAGGGCCATAAGAATGCCCTGTATGATACTGTAATGGCAGAGACAAGTCATTATACATATGTCCAAACCCACAGAACACACAACAGCAAGAGTGAACTATAACCTAGACTATCAACTTTGGGTGATAATGATGTGCCGCTGTAGGTTCATCAGTTCTACCAAATTTACCCCTCTACTGGGGAATGTTGATAATGAGGAAGGCAATACATGTGTGGAAGTGGGGGATAAGCAGAAAATCTCTGTACCTCCCCCTCAGTTTTGCTGTGAAGCTAAAACTTCTCTAAAAAAAATAAAGTCTTTTAAAACAGGGAAGATGTTCCTCATAACAGAATCTTGTATTTGCTTCTTTGCAAATCCTGAAAGCTGAGCTAACTGTTTGGCTTTTCACAAGATTTGGGACCACATTCCAGGCTTCCTGAGGAAGAGCAAAAGAAGACGGGAAACTAGCAGTGGTGTTGAGGAGCAGAGGAAAGCACAGCAGAGGGCAATGGACAGGAGGAACACAGCCCGGGATGTGCCCAGACGCCAGCTCAGCCAGGGGCCCGGAGCTGCTAAGTCAGGGTTGTTGAAAACACTGCCAGGATGAGGGGGACAGTTTCCTGCCCTGTGGTCCAGGTGTGAACTAAGAAGCCCACCTCAATGTTTCAGAACACAGTTCGCTGCACCACACGCAAGAAATAGAGGGCCACAGCCTTCTGTATCGTGCGTCTTCGGTTGTCACCACCCACACAGGGATTCATGAACTTTCTGTCCTCATCACCTTGGCATCAGCACTGTCGTTTTTGTCCCTCCATGGGCAGATGTGAGTTCAGTAGATGGACATCAGGGAGGGAGTGGGCTTGGGGCTCTTTTGTCCCTGTCAGTCTTCCTATGAGTATTGTCTACATATTTATAGGGATGCTTCCTGGCCGCTGTCCTGACTAGGTTTTCCTCAGCGGGGCTCTGGAACACAGTTGTGTGGGAGGACCTACAGGGTGACCTACTATGAAAAACTCTGGGGAGAACCTGGAGCACAGGCTCAAGTGCTCTGAAGCCAAAGAGAAGAGGGAAGCCGTGGCTCTGCATATTGGGATGAAACTCCCCCAGAAGGCCCAAACTACTGTGCTGCCTTTCGAGCACTGTCCAGTGGCAGAACTTAGACTTCCCCATCACTTGTGGCCCATGGTTCTGCAAGGCCACAAGTGTGTATGGAAATGCTTTGGTATTCTCAGGAATTAAGAAACATCTGTCCTTCAGTGTGCTGTTGCTGAGACGTCCCTGCCAGGTGCCGTCCCTGGCAATACTTCTACCAGTCTGAGCAGATTGCCTGTCCCTAACCTGTGCTCCCACATCACCCACGATGACCTTTGCCCCTGTATTTATTAATATGGTATTGAAATTATATGTTTACTTCTCTGGCTTCCTCAGAAAACCGTAAGTTGCTAGATGTCAGGGATCCCACCTGTGCGACCCGTTTTAGCGACCTAACCTATTTTTGTGACTGTAGGCAGTTAGCAGGTGCTCAGTAAATGTCAGTGGAATGAATGGAGGAATACCCAAACTCATTAAGGAGCAGGAAGTCCCAAAAGAGGAACAGAGAGGCAGCTAGACTTCCAGAACCCAAGAGGTATCAAGCCAAGAACAATACAGTAATAACAAAATAAATATATGTGTAGATGCACAGATACAGTTAGATGCACTAGATAATAGTAATAACATTGCATGGACTGTATGAGTCACTAAATATGTATTAAGCATTTTCCAGACATTATTTAATTCCTCTACCCCATGAAGTTGCTGCTTCAATGTAGAAAAGCAGCCCTGAGAGGGAAATCCTCTACAGAGACACCATCTACAGAGCTCCTGCCCTTGCCTGGAGCGACTCCAGAAGGGACTGATGGGTGGGTTCATGTTTCTGAGCATTTGGAGAAAGGGGAGGACAGGAGACACTGCCAGTTACTGTGGGGCCATGAGGTACCAGGCAATGGCCTGGGCGCACTACACATACCTCTGCATCAAAGCCCAGAACAAGAAATCCTGAGCAAGTTGTATTATCATCCATAATACTTTAATAAATGGAGAAACCAAGACTTGAAAGGGGATGAGATAAGGTTGAAATGAGCCTGGGCTACAGGTAGGTCCACAGAACCTGATACATAATTGGCATTCAATAAATTTGCATTGAATTAAATGGAATGGAATGAAATTAAATATTCTCTCTTCACAAAGTCAAATTCTATTTGAGGGTGCCTCAGTCCAACACACCTGGCAGGCTGCCGCCCTCGATCTCTCTGTAAAAGGCTGCAATGAGCCCCGGGAGCCATTTGGAGAAGTGAGAGCAAGAAGTGGTACCTCCCACATTAATGAAAGTGTGTGGTGGTCATGGATTTGGGTAGGGGCTGTGGCCTGTGGGCCACGAAATCTCATCAGCCTTGTAAAGGGAGATGTATTTATGCAAAAAGCTTGCCAGTTGGACTGCACAGGGCTCTTTCCTCCCAGAACACCTCAGGAAGGCAGTTCTGGTGGTAGCAAGAGTGGCTATGGGCCAACTTACAGCTATGTGTGTGCCCCCCACCCCCAGAGCATAACTGAAATGTTACTTATTATATTTGACATAGCTGCCTATGGCACTTGGATGTCTGGGTCTCCAGCAGTGATCCAGAGAGGAACAGGGTAATCACATTAAATAACTGAAAATAATTTGCTTAAAAAATGTATGTATTGGTTGTCTCCTACCTAGAAATATCTCTCAGTGAGGGAACGATCATTTTGGATTTCTGCAGCAAGCTTGGAAACTAGTACTTGTAATATTTTCAGTTGGTGGCACCAAAAGTCTATGTAGTTTAAGATCACTGGAATGAGTGTTTTAATTGGAACGTGAGCTAGACATTCCAGTACACGAATCCTCCAGAGAACCCTGACATCCCCTCATTCACCCAAGTGGTCCAGTCGTGGAGCTGATTCATAATCAACAAGAAAATCAACTCAGGGCCCCACCTTTTGGACTGTTTTCCTTGTCTCTTGAATATGTCAAAATGTTAGGTCAGTTATTCACATTCTCATGGCTCAGCCTGGCTCAATAACCAGTAACTTCCCAAGCTGCATCCCAAATGCTAGAGGAGGCAGATACAGGAAAGGGGAGAGCTGAAGAACTTGAAAGCGCTGATGGTCAGAACAGGTCATCCTTTCTGTTCCTGCAGAAAGTCCTCCCCTGCTACTGTTCCCCAGGCGCCAGGGTCCACTTCCCCCTCAGGAGCAAGCCACAGCTTGCAGCGAGCTCTTGTTGACACAAATTCCATGTTGCCTGGTGCTCTTGTTTGTTTCACACATAATTCACATTTTTCT
This sequence comes from Macrotus californicus, assembly GCA_007922815.1. Taxonomy (NCBI): domain Eukaryota; kingdom Metazoa; phylum Chordata; class Mammalia; order Chiroptera; family Phyllostomidae; genus Macrotus; species Macrotus californicus. The sequence goes on from VMDR010006638.1 coordinate 9,602, forward strand.
ATCCTGCATGCATTTTTCGTAGTCCATCCTGAAGCAATGTCCTGGCTCCCATCTGGGGCTCCCTGTCTGGGGTCTAAGTCCCTGCAGATAACTGGGCTGAGGGTGTTGATGGAACACTCAGCGGGATGGAGCTGACATATCAGGAACTAAATTCTTGCAATACAGAGACTGAAAATCATTTTGGATCAAATCCTAAATCAAACACAAAAATGAGCCACAGCTCAGGTAGCCCAGGCTTAAGGACACAACACAGAGTCAAATTTGCTTCTTTTCTATTCTTTTCTAAAGAAGTTTTCACAAAAATTAGTGTGGGGGGCAGAAGGAAAGTGTCACTTTTGGATGAGTCTTGGGGAAGACAGACAAGGACAGAGAGCAAGAACAGGGGATATGTTGGGTGTTATCTGTGAGACCAGTGGCATTTGTAAGATAAGTGACTTGTCACAACTCCTTCAACTTTCAAGGAAGCATTCTGAAAGTGAAGATCACCTTTCTATCTCCCAGCTTCAGGATACTTGAAAGAAGCTTCTAGAGGTGGCTTTTTAATTTCAACAAATTCCATGGTAGACTTTGTGGAAGCTTAGAATGCCAAGACTAGAGAAAACATCAGAACCACTCATTGAAACTTTCCACATGATGCAGGACTGTGCTGTCCAGCACCTCCAACAGCATAAGCACCCCCTTAATAGGTTGTGCACTGTCTCCCAGGGTGCCCATTTCCTTATCCACACTCCTCTCTGACCAACTTGCTCCTTCCATTGAGATCAAGCACAAGCCCTTCTGTCTTTCACAGATGAGTATAAATTCTGCTTCAAAGTCACAATGAATAACCCCCTTCATTTAACCATGGCTGGATCATGTGATGGTCGTCAGCATGGGTTTTGCACTCATTCTGTCCTGAGTTCAAGTCCCACCTCTGCCACTTACTCACTTTGGGCAAGTTACTTATGTTCTCTAACCCTGAGTTCATCTGAAATGAGAACAATAGCAGGATCCATCCTATTAGTCAGGCTTGTCGTTAGGAGACATAATGGAGGCTGGTCCACATGGCAGAGGAAGAGTACTTGGTGCTTTGTTCTAGTTTTGCTATGGTAGATTGTGAGGCTCATGTAATTCACTTAACCTTCCTGCAACTCACTCCTGCCTGATCTGAAATTTTACTTGGCCTATCTATCAGCATTGAGGTGCTTTCATGGAGATCACATGCAAACATGTGGCTTGTACATCTGGGTATCCGCAGACCTATGGCACAGCCCCAGTGCAGGTCTAGGCAAATGCTTCATGTCTAATAAAAGCCTGCTGATTAGATTGCACGTGTGCTTTCTGAGTGAAAGATGAGGCATTGTGGGCCAAGGGAAGAGCCTTCTTAGAGGAGGTGACAGTTTGGCAGGCTGGCTGGGAGGCTAGCATCCACAGAAGGCAGAAGGTGTGTGTTTGGGCTGCAGGAGAGAGATCTGGGAGACACAGGGGGATTTAGGTGTCACCTGTTGTAAAAGAACTGGAGACACAGGAGTGATGAAAAAAGCAGATCTCTGGGCCCCAGAGGGTACTCTGTAGTTGTCTCTGTGGTGCTGATCAAAGGGGTTCCCAGGGGAGGTGAGTAAAGAAGGGTCTGATGCACTGAAGGGACGGTGGGCTGACAGAGGCTGGGCTGGGGTGAGGGGACAAGCATGGACCTAGCCAGGGAGGTTCCTCAGCTGAGGGAGCTGTCAACAGAAACCCCAATGCCGCAGTGTTTAGGGAAAACAAGGCATATGAGGGGACTACCCGAGGACAGAATGCAGTGCTTGCTCTGTAGCCAGCTTCTTCCATTCTCTAAGTCTCCAAGTCTCACTCCTCTTTCAAGATCGCCCTCAAATTGAACCTTTCCCAGAAGGCTTTCCTCAATTCTGGAGCTCCAAGGAACCTAACCCTTTCCACAATTTCTGGCTCATAAAGGAGCCGAGCATCAGCAACGAGATGACACACTCCCAAAGAAGGAATGGAGGCCCAGCCCTGTGTCTCTTCTTTCATTTCCCACCATGCTCACTTACAGCAGAGCCATCCAAAAACTAGTCACCTATTAAAGGTTGGTAAGTTTAATTTGTCTTTGAAGAAAGTGACAAACAGTCAGTGGAAGGAGTGGTATCATGTGCATGAGAATCGGTGCCGGAAATGAGCTGTCCTCGGATTTCTCTCAGTCACAACCATGGGTCTTGCACACAGAAGGTGCTCAGTGAATATCTGTTGAACAAAATCTAGAGCCCCAAGGCAGAAGGAATAAATACAGAACACCCCCAAAGGAAAAGCGAGAGGAAAGAACTAAACAGCAGAGCAGTCACTGACAATGGAAGAGTATTACATTAGACGGAGCCCCTCCCTTAAATATTGGCCTTCACTCACAGTGCGATGCAGAGCGTTTGCGACTTTCCTCCGAAGTCCTGGACAGAGGTTCTCCTGGTGCTGTGCTGTCCACGTAGGTTAGGAAGGTTGCTAATGGGAGACAAAGAACAGTTACCATGGCTGAGCATCACTCCCACACTACCTTCCCTTTGCCTACGTCCACAACTTCCCACAGGAACGTTTCCACAACAATTGGCTCCAACCCTGATGAAAAATTTTGCTCAGATGCAGTTACAGTCGGCATTGGAAGACTTCTAACCAAAGAAATGGGTGACTTATCTGTATGTCCCACTGGGGACTGGGATGGAGGAGCAGCCCACAAGGACAGAAGAGCACATCGTGCAGTGCATAAACTCAAAAGCTATAGCCATTCTGAGGAGTCAAGTTCCCTGCTTAACTTTCGCCATCATTGGGCCTACATTCCCAACTCTAATGTGCCCCTTTCAAATCAATTCTTTTCCCCTTTGTGTGTACACAGACCATGTTTTTGTTCTTTGTCGTAACAGTTATTTATTAGGTGCCTTCCATGTACCTAGCATAGTGCTAAATGCATTCTCATGTTTTACTGCATTTAGTCATTATATCAATGACTATAAAATCACTATTGTTACCTCTATTTTACCACTGAAGAAATTTAAACACAGAGAAGTTAAGTTATCCAAGGACACACAACTAATAATAAAGTTAGACTGGAATTCCTACTTTCTGAAGCAAAGACCAGGTGTTTTTGCTTCAGCAAGTATATAATAATACTTATAAATTCATAATTAGGAATAATGCTTATAAATTCCATGGAAGGGAAGACATATAACTTTGTACATTGCATTTATTAATTATCTGTAATTATTTTAATGTTAATGTAAGTATGAAAATTTATTGTTGTCTTCGTGTTTTGTGGTTACCCATTGGTCCTGGCAACATTTCAAACATCACCCTTTTGGACATCTACAGTAAGGCACTTTTAATGGCTGCCATCTAATTTGCCACGCCTTCTCCCACAGAAGATGTGAGCCCTACTGTTTCCCTCTCAGACTGCGCTCAGAGGGCAGGTGTGCAGCCTCGGGGTGCTCATTCACACAGAGTAGGGCCGCAGTGAGATACAGTGTTGCTTAAGTTCTAAGTAATGCTAACCTGGGACTTAGTCAAAAGGGAGCCACTGGTTATCACAAACCTCCACCACCTTGGGAAAGAACAGAGCGCCCAGGTGGAATGTTCGGATCTCTACTTCAATCTGTTCTGACATAAATCTGGGACTCAGTGGTGACTCTGTGGCCCAATCATCTGGCCTACAATCTAGTGGGTTTTGGATATGTGCAATTTGGGCTGAAAAACCCCAAGTGTCCAATGAAAACAAGAGCTTAAAATGGGAGGCACTGACATGAAGTGGTGTGAACACAAATTCTGTCCCAATAAAGACAGCTGAAAGAGCCCCCCTTCCGTGACACTGAGGAAAAGTCATGACACATTTGGTCTCACACTGAATTCATGAAAGCAGAGATTTTTTTTGCACAGGGTGAAAACATATTTTTGGTGTCCTTTTCCAGCAACAAATGCTAGCATTTCACAACAGTTGGACTTTGGAAACTGGAAAGAGCAGCGGGAGATGGCAGTCACCCTAACAAGAGCACTTGGGTTCCTTCTCCGTGTTCACACCAGAAACTTCTGAAGGCCAGTTTATTCTTCCACATTGTTTCTCTGCCTGTGGTAAATTATGTTTGAAATACCTTCTCCTGACATGTGGCATTTCACCTTGGTGCTCTTTCTCCAAAGAAAAGTCTTGCCCATCTGTTTTGAGAAAACTTGGTATCAGAATCTGATTTCTCTTGGAAATTTTAGGATAAGGCTGGTCATCAAAGCACATTAATCTCAACTAAACCTGCAGCTGGACACACGCATCAAGTACCCACTGCCTGGCGTGCAAGTGTTCTCACTAGGCGTGCTGCAATCGCATGGTTCCCTCCACTGCACCACATTCACCTCTCCTACACACCCAAGGCTCCCCATCCTGTTGCTGGGATAAGGTCCCTCGGCTTGTTTGCATATTTTAGCCTGCTCAGGCTCCCGTTCAGCATTTGTTTTTCTTGGCTTTTCAAAGCATTATGTCCATTTTTATTATACCCTTGACAGACCAAATCCTAGTGCTAGCAGACCACAATGAAACAAATACTTAAAATTTATAGAAGAAGAAACAGCATGGTACTGGCACAAAAACAGACATACAGATCAATGGAACAGAATAGACAGCCCAGAAATAAACCCACAACTTTATTATCAATTAATATTTGACAAAGGAGGCAAGAACATACAACAGGGTAAAGATAGTCTTTTCAATAAATGGTGTTGGGAAAATTGGACTGAGACATGCAAAAAATGAAATTAGACTACCTTCTTATACCATACACAAGCATAAATTCAAAATAAATTAAAGACTTAAATATAAGATTTAAAACCATAAAAGTTCTAGAATAAAACATAGGCAGTAAAGTGTCAGACATTTCTTGTAGCAATATTTTTTCCTGATACATCTTCTTGGGCAAGGAAAATAAAAGAAAAAATAGACAAATTGGACTACATCAAACTAAAATGTTTTTGCACAGCAAAGAAAACCATCAACAAAATGAAAACACAACCCACTGAATAAAGAACATATTCGTCAATAACACATCTGATAAAGGGTTAGTATCCAAAATCTATAAATAACAGATACAACTCAACACCAGAAAAAAACAAACAATCCAATTGAAAAATGGGCAAAGGACCTGAATAGACACTTCTCTGAAGACATACAGACAGCCAAGAGACACATGAAAAAATGCTCGACATCACTAATTATCAGAGAAATGCAAATTAAAACCATAATGAGATGTCATCTCACACCAGTCACAACGCCTATCCTCAATAAATCAAAAGTCAAGTGCTGGTGGGGATGTGGACAAAAGGGTACACTCAGGCACTGTAGGTGGAAATGCAGACTGGCGCAGCCACTGTAGAAAGCAGTCTAAAGTTTCCTGAAAAAATTAAAAATGGAACTGCCTTATGACCCAGCAATTTCACTTCTGGGAATATGTCTAAAGAAACCTGAAATTTGAAAAATTATGTGCTCCTCTATGTTGATTGCAGAGTTACATACAATAGCGAAGATTTGGAAGTAGCCCAAGTGCCCATCAGCAGATGAGTGGATAAAACAATTATGGTACATTTACACAATGGAATACTACTTGGTCATAAAAAAGGAAAATTCCACCCTTTGTGACAACACGGATAGACTTGGAGAGTATTGTGCCAAGTGAAATGAGACAGCCAGAGAAAGACACATACCATATGGTTTCACTCATATGTGGAATCTAATGAGCAAACTGAACTAACAAAATAGAAACAGAGGCATGGACATGGGACTGACAACTGTAAGTTCTCCAGAGACACTGGAGAAATATATATGTCAATATATACACACACATGTACATACATATAGGGTGACTGCCAGAGGGAAAGGGGGGTGGGAGAGGTAGAGGATGGTAAAGTGGGCATAAATGCTGACAGAAGGAGACTTGACTTTGGGTGATAAACACAGAATACAATATACAGATGATGTATTATTGAATTGTACACCTGTAACCTATATAATTTTATTAACCAATGCCACTTACAATAAATTCAATTAAAATTTTATAGAAGAAATTCAGAATATACTTTCCCTGTAGCCTAGAAGTTTCATCACCTGGTAAAATACTTCAGGTAGGACAGTGGACTTCTGTACTCATGTGACCTTCAGAAAACTACCTCTAATATTTCTCTCTCCACACACACACACACATACATACACAACTAAACTCTGATATAGATGCCCGTTAACTTTAATAATGCAGCCACACACCTATTGTAGATACTGAACTTTTTAGCATGGAAAACCAGCTGTTACCTTTAAACAATTATGGAAGACTCAGAGTCCCAACCATTTCAACTCCGTCTATACAAGATTTAGCCTAGGCTGTCTACTCCCAGGATCTTACTGATAGATAATTTTTCCCTAAAGACTCAAGGCTATGAAGGATGTTTGGGCTCAGCAGTGTATGTATTTTTTCACCAAAACATCTTACTTACCTTCTGACAAATTCCAGCAGAGGTTTGAGCCTGCTCCCACTGCCCAGTTGTCAAACACTCAAAAGTGGGTACCACCATGGCATGTCTGAGGTGACCATTCCTGTGCTTAAAGCTACGAGTCCCCAAGTACAGCATGAGACAGACCCTTGCTCTTAACAGAATTGCTATAGTTGAGAAGGAAAATCTAGAGTAGTTGGTATGCATTCTGTGTTCCACTAATATTCATAAGTTTAGCTGATATCTTCCAAATTGCTTATGGAATATATAATAAAAACTCATGGAAGATATGAAGTGGGGCCACCAAGGGGTTCCTGGGATGTTACTATCACGCTCTTTTCCGATCTAGCTGGGCATCACATGGGTATTTGCTTTCTAACAACTGGTTAAATCTATGTGTATTAGCTGTTCCCAAGTGGTCAAAATCATCAGCCTGACAGCTGAGATATAACTAACATTGTAACTGTTACTTAATACTATCAGCACAGCCATTGTTAATATAATGAGAATGGTTTGCACAGCATCGATGTAATCTGGCAGCCAAGGAGAGTGGACTGGAATGCACATATGTGAACAATGATGACTGGACTGTACTAGTCAGTGGGGGTGGTAGACACCATTGAGTGAGTGTGTGTCCTGTGTGGCCATTGCATTCAAAATGACTGAAGGAATAGAGCAACGAATCTGCATCAAATTTTGTGTTAAGCCTGAACATTGATCCACGGAAAGTATTTGGCTGATTCAGAAGGCCGCAGCCACGGGCAACTGGTGACTGGCAGTTTCATCACGACAATGTATGCTCATGCATCACATCTTGTGTAGAGATATTTGGCAAAACATCAAATGACCCAGGTGACTTAGCCCACACTTGGCGCCCTATGACTTCTGGCTTTTCCCAAAACTAAAATCACCCTTGAAAGGGAAGAGATTTCAGACCATCGATGAGATTAATGAAAATACAACTGGGCAGCTGATGGTGATTGGGAGACTGTGTGAGGTCCCAAGGTGCCTACTTTGAAGGGGCCTGAGGAGTCACTGTCCTATGTACAATGTTTCTTGTATCTTCTTCAATAAATGTCTCTATTTTTCATATTACATGGCTGGATACCTTCTGGACTATATATATCTATAGATATATAGATATATGAATGACCCAGCTTCTCTGAAAAACTCTGACTAATACAGCCCTGGTTGGCGTGGCTCAGTGGATTGAGTGCCAGCCTGCAGACCAAATGTTCGCTGGTTCAATTCCCAGTCAGGGTACATGTCTGGATTGTAGGCCAGGTCCTCAGCTGGGGCATGCAAGAGGCAGCTGATCCGTGTTTCTCTCATACATTGATGTTTCTTTCCCTCCTTTCCCCTCTCCCTAAAAATAAATAAATAAAATATATTTTTTAAAAAACTCTAATACAACATCCATTGCTGCATAGCAAGTTATACCCAAGCTCACAAGTTTAAAACACATTTATTCTCTCACATTTTCTGTGGGTCAGAAGTCTGAGCATGGCATATCTAGGGTCTTCTGTTTCAGAGTCCCTAACAGGCTGTAATCAAGGCATCTGTGAAGACCAGCCTCATCTGAAGGCCTGCTTGGGAAGGATCTGCTTCCAAACTCATCTACTTAGTTTCCAGTAAAATTCAGTTGCGTGTGCACTGTTGAGATGAACAACTCATTTCTTCACTGGCTATGGGCCAGAGGCAGTCCTCAGTTCCTAGCCATATGGTCCTCTCATCAGAAGGTCATGACATGGCTGCGTGCTTCATCTGACAAAACTCGTAAGAAGAGCCACAGAGAGAGGGCTAGCAAAAGGAAGTCACAGTCTTTTACAACATAATCTTGAATGGGACATCAATTATTTTTGCTGTATTTTATTTGTTAAAGGCAAGTCATCAGGTCCAGCCTACCTCCAAGGGGAGGGAACTGCACAAGGGCACTAAACCAGGAAGCAGGTATCACTGGGAGCCAAGTCAAAAGCTGCCAACACCACCCATCCAACCAGCCTTCTCTGGTTTTCCACATGAACACTGAGCACAGCCTTGAGAACTCCTAACTGGTACCCAACATAACTCATACCTTTGCCAGCCTGTTCCTACCTACAGGGTTCTTTCCTGTTTCTGCTTCCTAGCAAATTCTACCCACAAGTCTAGATATGTATTTCAAAAGTTGTCAGTTATCTCATACATGTAAATGCTTTGATAGTCGTCTCTAGAGTTGTGTTAGTTGTGCTATTTAACCTCAGGATATGTGTATATTCAGTCTGAGAAAGCTCTCATTAGTGTCACCCGAAGAATTGAATCTATTTCATTAGAGAATTGCTGCTCAGGAACATGGGCCATTTGGGAAGTATCCAGATCTTCTGGACCATCTGGAAACAGAGAGAGAAATGGCCGTCCTTATTAAATTTCCACTTCTAAAACCATAATGGTAGAAACACAAGTATAACTTAATTTGAAGGCAAACATTTCCAACCCTCCAGAGAATGGCTAGTTTTAGATTCTGGGTTCTGTTTCAGGGAGGCATTTTTGTTTTCTTACTGCCTTCCTTCTATTCCATGGAGGGCAGTTCCATTTCAAAGACAATAGTAGTTAAGGTTGGTTTTCTGTATGGTAAGGGATTTGCATGCCACCTCATCACAAAGGTATTTATCTTTCTGAGTAAAGCAAAAATAAAATGATGCCAAGGTATGCTTGCCAAAGAAAGCTTAAAAAACCAAATGAAGGGTCAGACATAATATGGTTGCTGTAATATACAATAAATCAATTCAATAAAGAGAGAGAGGTCAGGGAGGGCTCAGAGAGGGGACAGTGCCACTGCCTGGACTCCGGAATTTTGTCTGGGAGGAAGCTGTCTCCTGGGACTTTCCCTGTTTCCAGTCACTTCAATTTCTCCTCATGTGCCACTGGTGCTCTTCCAGCTGTTGCCCTGGTGCTGCATCCGAGAGAGGGGGAGTCTGTGTGAGTCCTAATTGGTTATGGGCCCTTTAAGAGGAGTCTCTTGAGAATCCTGGAGTTCCTTCCTTGCTCCACCCTGGTGATTATCTAAGGCTCTGTGCCATACAACTTACAGGTGTATTTTTCTACAATAGGCCACACTACTAAAACAGGGAGTCAAAGCAGCTCTACCTAACACACAGAAACAAACACAAAGAGGCTGCCAAAATGAGGAGACAAAGAAATATGGCCCAAATGAAAAAAGAGAACAAACTCCAGAAAAAGAACTAAATGAAATGAAGATAAACAACCTATCAGATGCAGAGTTCAGAACACTGGTTATCAGGATGCTCCAGGAACTCAAGTGGGTACTTCAAGAGCATAAAACAGAACCAGGCAAAAATGAAGTTTACATTAACTGAAATAAAGAAAACTCTACAAGGAACCAAAGGTGGAGGGGATGAAGCCAAGAATCAAATCAACAATTTGGGACACAAGGAAGAAAAAAAGCATTCAATCACAACAGCAAGAAGAAAAAATAATTTAAAAAAAAAAGGAGGATAGTATAAGGACCCTCTGGGACATCTTTAAGTGTACCAACATCTGAATCATAGGGATGCCAGAAGGAGAAGAGGAAAAGCAAGAAACTGAAAACTTATTTTAAAAATAATGAAAGAAAAATTCCCTCATTTGTTACAGGAAATAAGCATACAAGTCCAGGAAGCAAAGAGAGTCCCAAGCAAGATGGACCCAAAGAGGACCACACCAAGACACATCATAATTAAAATGCCAAAGTTTAAAGTTAAAGAGAGAATCTTAAAAGCAACAAGTGAAAAGCAGAGGGTTACTTACAAAGGAGTTCCCATAAGACTATCAGCTGATTTCTCAAAAGCAACTTTGCAGGCTAGAAGTGACTGGCAAGAAGTGTGAACAAAGTGGTGAAAAGCAAGGACCTACATCCAAGATTACCCTATCCAGCAAAGCTGTCATTTAGAATGGAAGGGCAGATAAAGTGCTTCCCAGACAAGGCAAAGCTAAAGGAGTTCATTATCACCAAGCTATTATTACATGAAATACCACAGAGAATTACAGAAGAAAAAGATGATCAAAGTGATGAACATTAAAATGGCAATAAATTCACAACTATCAATAACTGAATCTAAATAACAAACTAAGCAAACAAGCATAACAGGGACAAAATCATAGATTTGGAGATCATTTGGAGGGTTATCAGGTGGGAGGGGGGAAGGGGCAGAATGGAGCAAAAGGTCCAGGGATTAAGCACAAATTGGTAGATACAAAACAGACAGGGGGATGTTAACAGTATAGGAAATGGAGTAGCCAAAAACTTATTGCAAGACCTGTGGACATGAACTAAGGGGGAGATTGCTAGAGGGAATGGAGTACCCAGTGGAGGGGGGCAAAGAGGGCAAATTGGGACAACTGTAATAGCATAATCAATAAAATATATTTTTAAAACAAGAGACAGGTAAATTTTCACATCCCCAAACATAGGCTTTTAAAATTAGTTCAAGGAATTATTAGTATAATATGGGAAAGTTCATTTTGTTACTATTACTTTTATTACCAGTATTCATAACATCCTCCTGTCCTTTGTTTTTCTCAGGTTTAGCTACTGGCCTACTGTAACTCCATTTTTCTAGTTTAACGGTGGTTACAAAAGAATAGCATTAGCAATCACTTTACTTAACAAGCTTGGACACCAGATTCCGAATGAAACGGCTCACACAGCACACACGCTCTGCTCTTCAATACGAAGGTGGAGGCAGGAATGGAGGGGCGACAAGGGTTCACGAACACTGACAAAACTCACAATACTGCAGAGGCGGTTCTTTGGCTCCAACAAAGTTTGAGATTAATTTTTTGGTGAGAATTACATCTCTAGGGATGCTAAGAAAATAAGACGGCTACAGGAAGAATGAACTCCCCACTGCTTTGGAAGCTTTCTCTGAGTGGTGGAATAACATGGTCCATCACAGGAGTGAGAACAGAGAGGGCCTGTGAGGTGAGGAAACCGGACCTACCAGTCAGTGTGGTGGAAGGCAGCAGTATGTTAAGTTACCAGTGAAACAAGGCCCCAGGGTGACCATTTGCAGCAGTGACACTTGGTTCATTCTCATCTCTCTCTCTCTCTCTCTCTCTCTCTCTCTCTCAAATCACTCAGATGCTTAGATTTAGCCTGGGGAAGTCAAGTTGGTAAGAAGAGCAGGGGGGGAAAAGTTGGTGACAGGCAATGATGTGAATGGACTTACTGAAAAATCATTATGTCATAGTTGTAAAGCCCTGTGATTTCTAGTACACTGAAATTTTTATAACTTCAATGTGCAACCAAGGAGCAGTTCTGCACGGAATCTTGTCTTAATAATGGCCGCTAGAGAACAGTTCAATGAACACTATGAATAAAAAAGATGTAGCTCCAAGGACAGCTCCACATGAAGTACTGGCCCTCTTGATGAAGTGTTCACCAATCAAATGTGAAACAAACAAACAAAAAAGGGGACAATAAATTAGGCATATAAATATGAGTGTAAGATCGCCATTCCTTTACTCTGAAATTATATTCTTCCAATACCTTTGGTGGTAAATCATCTTTTATGTGTGCATATAGAACAATGGGCATAGAGTATGACTGACATCTGGTTTTAAGTATTCTTACCTATTATAATAAAAAATTGCCTATTTTTGAATATTTATGTTCACTCCCCACACTATTTTAATTTTATTTGTTCATGCAATCTAAATGTCTTAGCACCACATTCATGGAGCACATAGTGTTTTAAATAACAAGAGTTAGGCACTATGGTAGGTTGCAAAAAAATGGTTAAAATTCTCCATTCATCTCTGTATCCATATCACTCTGACTCCCCTCACAAAGGGGCAGAGGCTGTCTCCCCTCCCCTGTGAATCTGTTTGGTTTTGTGACTTGGCAATACAATGCCCTGGAAATAATGCTGTGCCAGTTCCAAGTCTAGGCCTCAAGAGACCTTGATCACTTCTACTCTGTTTCTTGGAATATGCAACCACCGTGTGAACAAGTCCAGGCCAGCCTACAGGAGAAGAGAAACATTGTGCTCAGTTGCCCCATCACCCCAACAATCAGAAGTCAGTTAAACCCCAGAATCAGAATCATCCAACATACATACATGAGTGAGGGAGCCTAAATCACCAGCCCACAGAGTCAAGAGTGAAATAAATGGCTATTACTTTAAGCCTCCAAGTTTGGGGATGGCTTATTACACAGGAATTCCCAACTGACACAGTCACATCTTTAGGCATTGAGTAGAAATTGACACAGATAATAGAAAATCTTGTCATTCAACAAAGCTCTGAAACCAATCTTGGAACAATTTGTTAGCATATACTTTTGTCTAAAAGGGAGCTTTGCAGTCACCTTTTCTGGTCTTATTTTAAAGTTGAAGAGATTTAAGTGCATAGTTTTGTGACATTCATGCAAGCTCACACATCTAATTATTGGTAGAAATAAGCTAGAAACCTCGAACAATAGAAGCATTTCTTCATGTGCCCTGAGTGCACCAACATTACCTTGGTTTACCTACCTCATAATGATTACGTGGTGTTTTCATGGCACTATGAGTCACACCATCAATTACCTGTGTCGAATAAACGAGCCCTGAGATTTTTTCTGACGATCCAAATAAAGGAATAGAAACCCTATTCCTCACATGCCAAGCTGACCCCATTTTAAGTTAGAAATATTTTCAATGCTTGTCAGTCTGGTCCGGTAGTATGGGGTGGGAGACCTCCATCAGGAAACATGGGTCCTAGTCCTGTCCGTGCTGGTGGCTGGCCCTTGGAGAGGTCCTTTCCCACTCTGCTCTTCAGAGTGCTCATCTGTGAGGGAAGGGCCTGGACTCAGTGAACTTCACCGTCCTCACCATCCCACCAGCATCGTGAACCCTTAACCTGGCAATGCTTGGAGACAAGGTCCAAAAGATAAATGCATTAGACCTCTCTGCAGACCGAGACCTGGTGTCCACTTCAGTGGAGTCTAGCCTGTGGCTCTTCCAAAATCCAAACAACAGAAATCTTTGTTTACAGGTGTTATTGTTATGGGTTACTATAGGTTATTCTAATAAAAATAAGAGTTCTACCATGTCTTCTTTTTCCCTAGGGTTGCTTTCCTGCACATTGACTGTGCTTTTCCATGGTCATTAAATACATTCTGTGACTTGAGTTAAAGTGTATTCAAGGATCCACATGAAAATAAAACCAGGCACAATGTAACCTCTCTTGTGATATTTATCACTGATGGCGCTCGCTCGCTCGCTCGCAGGACTGTGGGGCTCCATAAAATTCTGGAGGGGTTACCTTCCCTTAATGGCATCCTTCCCTTTCACTCAGCAGCCACTTCTTATTGCAAACAGCTGCCTGGAAACAAAAAAACATTTTCTATTTCCAAGGGACATTGCTGGCTCTCAAAGTACTTTGCTCATTTTATATAACAAATGTTTAAGTTTAATCAAATTTCTAATTCCAAAAATGAGCCAATCTTGCATTTTGAATCACTAGCTCACGAGACCTGTGCATTGAAAGTAGCACAAAAGGAATCAAATTCAAGAACCAAAAGAATAATTTTTTTTTAAGTGAAGTGTTTCTCCTATGGCTTCGGCTTACTCCTGTGATGTTTCTGCCACCCCCTTGGACCAGCTGGCTTCTGCCCACGCGGTGATTCTAGGGGACGAACCACCTCTGCATGTAATAAGGGCTACCTTGAGTTCTGATACAAAGCTCATTCTAAATAACCCAGTAAAACTGCATCAGCACCAAAGTAAGGGAGGAAAACAAGCGTCATATAAACTTTATTAGTGCTCTTTATTATGAAATAAACTAGGCATACACTTCTTCTGGAGGGGAAAATGATGAACACAAAAAACGTACCGTATTTTTACTTACTAACGTGCACTTGTAAAACGCATGGCATGCTGTTTTATGGGCAGTAGCATATAAAATACTTTTTCCAGATGTGGATTCATAATTCTCCAAAGACTATAATAGTTATCATAAGATTTATGGAGGATAATTTATTAATCACATTTTTTTTTCCTTTTAGAGATCTGTTTGGTAAGATGAAAGAGAACTTTAAAATGTCATTTTAACCAAATGTAGATGGCATAATATCAAGTTACTCCTTTTGTTCAAATTATTTTTAATGACTTTATTTGTTTTATTGCCTCCACAAGTCAGTACCAACTTGGTGGTAATGATCTATTCAGGAAATCTCTTAAGATTTTTAAAGTAAAATAGCACGGAGCTATTTTAAAAATTAAATGAACTGAACTGTGTGAGTTGATTAGTGCTCATTTAATTGAGGGACATGGGAGCTACTAAAGCTTATTTTTTTATAAATTTGGAGGAGACAAATCTTGTGAAAACTGTAGCTCATTGAATATTCACGTAGTTTCCTCAACAGAAATTTAGAAGCCACGTGTGTCTGAAGTGCCACAAGTAACACATTGTTAAATAAAACACACATTTCAAACATGGATTCTTTTAATCTGGCTTAGATTATTAAAAACACAGCTGTGTTGAATCCACACTGAGTACCTGAGTCACATGATAGTAAAAAAAAGTCCAAATGACCTTCTTTTTGTCATCACTTTATTTGATGTAAGTTTTGTCTAAAGCCTAACAATGCCAAAGAAGAAAAGATAATTCTGCAATTCCGGGGACTCACCAAACCTAGGATTTCCATCCTGGCCCAGCCTAGCCCCTTCCATCCCATCCATTGCTCCCCTGGTTGGGGCGTCTGCACCAGACAATGGATAGAGATCATGACTGAATAATGAGTTAGCACCTAGACCCTTTTTCCATCCAGACTCTTACAACAACCACCAGTTTCCTCATCTCTAAAGTAACAATACTTTCCTCGCAAAGTTTTCACGAGGATTAAAATAAAACATGCACGCAAGTCATCTACAGCCTGGCACACAGTTGGTAATCAGCAGGAACTATGATAATTACCATGTGTGCAAGTACATGAGAAGTGGGTATTAATTGAAAGAGCAATGTGGTCAAGTAGAATTTATTGATAGATTTTAAAACAAAGGGTGTAAAGTTAATAAAGGTATTAAGAAACATATTGAGTAACTGCCCTGTTGAATCCACTATTCTAGCCAATTTGTTAGGGACAACAAAATATGAGAGGGGGATCTATGTTCCAAAGTGTTTATAATCTGTGACAGAGCTCTGAGACAAGTGCTGGAACTCTCAGCAGCACTTTAAGTAGATGGAATGAGACACTGTGATACCAGAGATAGACATGGGGTGTAAGGGGCCATTTCCACATGGATGGTATGCTCAGTGACTCCTGAAAGTCAAGAAAAGGCTGAGACCAAATGAGTGGGCTGTGAAGACGTTATGCAAGTTGGGCTTAAGAAGGTGAGAGTCCAAGAGAAAGAAAGTCAGGAGCACCTGAAACTTGAATTAACCAGGTGATCTGTGCTACTGAACAAACTCAGGGATGAGGCCACAATGCTGGAGAAGGGGTCTGAGAAATTAAGAACCAGGCTCAGTGTCTGTTTAGAGACACAGGACCTCTCCAAAGCCCTCTGAAAGTCGGAGCAAAGGCTGAGGTTAACATCAGCATCAGTCCCTAAAGGGGAAGATGTCCCACCTCTGATGAAGATTAGCATCTGGATGGGACCTGCAGATGTGGCCCTGATGGTGGCTGTTTTCCATGAGCTAGGAAACCAGCCCTGGAGGGGACAGCACAAAGCAGCTTTTTGAGGACATAGTCCTCCAGCCTACACTCCATGCACCCACCCCTGCAACAGGCTCTGAACTCCTGGCTCTGTCCTTCTACCCAATGTCACAGGACTGTGAGCTCTGGCTCTGTCCTTCCACCCAACACCACAGGACTGTGAGCTCCTTGAGGACAGGAACTACTTCTGTTTCCCAGAGATCGTGGACAGAGTCCACAGTCTGGGATTGTCTGCTCGATGGTCTGCCTTGGCTGAAAGGCCTGTGGTAATGAACTGTCAAAATAAGTAGTTTACAAAATTCTCATCTGTACAGGGAGTGCCACAGAGAAAGAGAAAAAAGAAGAGGGTGGAAAAGCAGTCCTGAAGTCTACACAGGACACCAAATTGAAATATCCCACACCTCCTTGTCCGTCTACGAGCATAACCTGGAAGTGCTCTCTCTACAATGCTTTTAAACCAGTAGCCAACTGGCCATGGTGGCCTACTCAAGATTATGCCAGACTCCACCTGGATCCTTTCTCTTCCAGAAGGGGGATCAGACAGGACCAGGTCATGAGCAAGAGGCAAATAATCTTGAGCGTCCCACCCAGGAGCCCTGGGCCCTGAGAATATGCAAACACCTTATCTCTGCCTGAGCCTCACAGATCACCAAGCAGGGGACAGTGCAGCACCCTTGGACTATTGCGAATTATGCTCTCCTACTGAGTCAGCTGTCCCCAATCTGGAAAGCAAATGAGTGTTCTATCCATATGAGACCACAGGGCCTCCCTTGCCATATAGGGAAGCTCTCCCCAGGTCTACTGTGTTAGTTGCCTGGTGAGTGCTTTACTCACCAGGAAGGCACTAGCCAAAGTCTGGGAGACATACCCCAGAGTGAACTCAACATCTCTTCCAAGCCATGACTACTCTTTCCTTAATAAGTGCTTCTTAGCTGAGACCATGAACATAAGCCCATGGCTGACACATGTGCACAACAGAGAAGCCATGTGGGTAGCAGTAAGCAAGCCTCACAGGATAAGTCAAAAATACACCACCTTTGTAGTCGGTCCAATCCCAGGGCCAAACTTTATGGCCCAGAAAACACGCATTATAAAATTTCATAGATAACAGAGAAAACAAATGGGTAGATCTTCTCTGAAGAGGTGACATACCAGTCTTTTCCAGAGTGAAAGAGTCAAGGATGAGAACCATGGGACACATGGCTGTCTCCTTTGGCTAAGCTGGGGGCAGATCATGGCAGACCTTGAGCAGCTACCAGAGGAGTTCAAGCTAGGCGATGGATATAGATAGTTATTGAATAAATCGTCAGCATATAGATTCACCTTCCTTTCTGTTTCCTCAGGGAAACACCAGCTCACACATACATAATGATTAGTCTCAGGCAGTATTCTTAGTGCTCAGTAACTCAATTATTGCTCACAACCAGCCCAGGGGCTACATACTATTTTCATCCCCATTGTTAGTAGTCAAAGTGCTATGAAGTTGACAGACACCCTAGTAGGAAAGTCAGAGTCTCAGAAGGTGTTTTATCCTCTACAGGCAAATGTTTTTCAAAGCCCAGCATCCATAAAAAAGCTAAGTCTCAGCATATCTCTGCTGAAATCCAGATAGCCTGTGAAGTTAGCGAATAAGCGGCATTTACCTCATTAGCCTGCAAATAATACCACTGTGTATTCTCCTCGCCAGCTTAGAGAACAGAAGTCAGAGCAAAGGTGGAGGCTTGGGGCATAAATTCACCATCTGCGACGAAATGTAATCAGAGCCGAGGAGTTTCCACTTTGAAGTCTTCCTGAACCTGTGTGGGTTACAGGTCTGAGCATATCACCAGCTTTGACAGGTGGCTTTATTTTTCATTTCAAAGAGGGAGAAAGAAAGGCAAGGAAACCAAGCACAGTGGAGGTCTGAATGTGGCCCCCGGAGTGCTCATGGAGGCAATTCTCAAAGCGCAGGTCACATGTCCAGAGGAGCAAAGGCACTTGGGCTTTGGCGTTTCCCAGACCTTGTCCCTCTAGTCACGCTCTGGGTACCCACCCATCCCTACCCATTGACTGACTGCAAATGTGGTCAGTGCTCCAGGCAGTGCTCCCAGGGCCGGGCGTCTGCCAAGTGATGGCAGCAGGCAAGAAGAGAAGGCTCAAGTACAAGAGCAGCATTTGTCATCTCCTTGTGGAATGGCAGTATTCCTACAGGCTGAAACCCGGCTGCTCTCCCAAGTCATTCGGCCCGCTAGTTACAACACTGAGCCTGTCCAGCGATGGCTTTAACATCCTGAGCACGGCAGGGCACAGAGAGGCAAGTATGGCCAACAGCTCACTCTGGGTATGTGGTCACTGACATGTCATTTAAATCCTACCTATTTCCGAAAGGATTACCTGCCAGTGATTCATTAAAATGCTGCAAAGCGGAGCCTGGATGTTACCCGGTGCAAATTTAAACACAAGCATGCCACAGCCTGTCAGGCACCTCCTGCACAAGGTCCCCAGGAAGCCCCTGGAAAGGTCAATGCTGACAGTCACTACAGCCCACAGAACCCCCTAGCCTGTGGGAAACAAGGGAGACCCCTCCAGGAGGCAGCACTCTAATGTGGGGGTGGGGGGGCTTTCTTCAGGAGGAATGGGTCTGGTGTATGAGATCAGATCAGGTCCTTGGCCTTGTAGGAAAAAGTGACGACATGTCCCCTGGCAAAGTGACACTCAAATTGCCTTCCAGCCCAGACCATCTGGGCTAGTCCTAGAGTCCTCAGGAGATGGACTTCAAGAGTGGGTCTCTGAACAGCTACAGGGCCAGAGCCCTGTATGAGACTGAGGGTGCTCACAGCACGCCTCATGGGTGTCCCGCGCTGAGTGCAGGAGGGTAGGGTTTGGCTTCTCATTTTTAACAAATGACACTTACTCGATATTTTTTCTGATTACAAAAGTAACACATGCTCACTACAGAAAGATTGGAAAAATGCAGATGCACAGAGAGGAAAACAAAAGTAACCTGAGCATAGTGATTATTTTGCTTATCCAAGTCTTTTCTAAAAACCATGAACATGCTTTTTAAAAATAAAAGTAAATACTGCTTTGTAATCTGCCTTCTCCCTTAGCAATATTGCAAGAAACCCCCCATCCCAGCACATATCCTTCCACAGAAAGCACTGAGTGGCTGTCTGCGGTGCCACTGTGGGTATGTACCGTAACACTCACAGCTCTTGCTGACCATTGCTCAGATCCACCGCTTTTTGATGCCATAAATAACACAGAAGTGAACTCCTGCACGTACAACTTTGTATATTATCTCCAACCCCACCCTGAATTTACAGTCAGTGACGACTGTCTTATGATTTAACTTAAAAATATGAGAAAAAATTACTGTCTCAGAATTCGCTGAGTGTGAACAAGCAAGACAGCGACTAAGAGTCCAGGTGAGTTACAGAAAGCCCTGTAGGAATCAACCAGCACCCGCTCCGGGCTTTTGCAGTTACGGAAGGCAAGAGAAGAAAGGTGAGCATCAGCCCGCTGACCAGTTTCCGTTACAAGTCCTGGGACCCCCCTTTTACCTCACTGCCCCCTCACCAGGGTTACCCAGTTCTCTGAAGCAACAGAGGGAAACAAGGAGAGTAAACCGCATTTTCTGCAAAACTTTCAGCATGGAAGTATCTGAGGTATCTGACCTGCCAAAGGTCCAATGAAAAACAATGGAGGAGCATGAACTCTCCCCCAGGGCAAGAGGGACACCGACCAAGCCCTGTCATTGGCCAGAACTACCCTTTGTCGACCCTACCCTTGAACCAAGACAGGCGTGGGTACGGGCACTGGGGTTCCAGTAATAGATGGACTATTAGATTCCACTATTGCTGGTGGGCATGGGCTAGAGTCTCATTCTTGGCTATCTATCCCATCAACTTTAGTGGTCACCATGGGCTGGTATGTCTTGGGAATCACCATTAAAAAAGGAGAGTAGTTAAACCTGTGGTTCTTGAACTTTGTGAACAATCATAATTCCTCTGAGGAAAAAGAAATCCACGACGCTCTACCCGGAAACTGAAATACAAAGACACTGTTGCAAATACACTGCAGAACCACTTCCACCCGGGAGTCTCTGCAAGCCTAGGAGCAGTTCTGAGAGCAGACGTGAGCTCCTCCGTCCATGTGCAGTGCTGCTGTCCTCGCACCAGCCAGACGCATGTGAAGGCTAGGAGCTGTGCTGTCACTGTTACCTGCAGTTTGTTGGCAGTGCCACTGGGTGTTCAGCAATTACTTCCTGAAAGATGGGCTCGCAGCCGCTCCTGGGCCATCCAGTCTCTCCCTGCACCTACAGACATTCTGTCTGACCCCTCTGGGGCCTGGGATGTGACCCTTCCCTTAGCCCCAAACCCGATCCTAGCGGGGCTAAGACAACCCTTCTTTTTCAAGCCTGACTCTGAGGACCTGTGTGGCTTTCCCGTCTCTGTGCACCAGCCATGCTCTGCACCAGAGGGCCCTGACTGGCCCTGCTCATGCCTCAAGATTCTGGAAAGAGAAGCAAGAGAAAGGCAGAAAAGTTGGTTTTTCTTTTTTTTACTTTCAGTTTCCCAACAGAGTTACAAGGGCCACCCTTGGTCTCACTGGACGAAGCAGAAAGCTGGCCTGTGGAAGCCAGGAATCAACCAAGATGATGCGAGATTCTCAAAGCTTTTCAAAATAATTCTTGAAATTACCAATTTAAAATAATATTTAAGGTATGTACAAAAATCACTAAAACAATAAGACATGAAAACTTAATTACATTAATGTAGTTTCTAGTTCCTATCTTTCAATAAAAAGTTCAAATCTTTAGTTTGGGGTACTTCCACCACATCTATAATTTTGGAAGAACTTAAGAAAGAGGGAACGATGTTTAGTATAAATTATTCCTAAAATCAGGCCTATCGGGTAAACATCCTGGTGATGGAGAGTTGTGTAAAGTGATCTCAGCTAAGGAAACTGGGAAAAGCACAGTACCTTGGGAGACACTCTGGTCTGTGACCTGGAGGGGTTCTGTTGCTGTCCCTGCACAAGCAGGGGCCCACACTCAGGGCCTCCACTACGATGAGTGTGACACACATTATCTCCCTTAACCCGCAGTAACAACCCCCTGAGAATGTCCTTATTCTCTTCTCATGAATAAGGACACTGAGACTTCAGAGGCTAACCATTTGTAGGTGACAGACCTGAAATTAAAATTCAAGTCTGTTTGAGTACATCACTCAAAATCTTTCTACACTTAACTGCTGTATTATATTCAATTGCCGCTTATAAAGTGCAGAGCCAGATCCTTAGATTTCTGTATTGCATTTTCCAATATGATATGTTGTGTTTACCACGCATAATGTTTTGGTTGTGGTTATTATTATCCTTGTGATTGATGAAAAACATCATAAACAGTTATTATTACTATTGTTAAAACCAACATGTATTTATATGTCACTTACAGTTTATAATGTACTTACACAAAGGTTATACTATTAATTTCTCAGCAATTCTACGATGTAGGCATGTCCTTGTTTTACAGATGGGAAACTGAACCGCAGACAGTTTAAACAACTTGTACAAAGTCTGCCAACCAGCAGTGTTAGATGGACCCCACACCAGTTTGAGCCTGAGTGATACTACCATAAATTTTGAGCCACGGGCGCCCGCTTGCCTCACCCTGGGCCCCGCCCTCTACTTCAATTCATTTCTCTTGCTTCTGCAGATTATATCAATTTCTATCATGAGATATTGATGTTCCCAATTCCTTACAAAAGATTGACGCAGTAAATCAACAATGAATAAGGAAGCCTTACTTACTACATACAAATGCCACCAGAATCCCCAGACTCTTGGCCAGAGGCAGCTTCATCTTGGGCCCTTGGACTGGGAGCTTCTGCGGACAGCAACTGTGAATCACTCCCCTCTGTACCTCCATCCTGGGACTTGGGCTTGATGCACAGTGAACACTTTATATTTCCTGAACGGTGAATGAGTAAATCAACCGGCAAACACTTCTGAACATGGAGCTCTGCAGTCCCTCCCTACCCCAGTGCTTCCTCTCTCGACCTGCTCCTACCATTGGGAGGAGATGGAAGGAAAGCAGGCAGGCTTGCCGAGCCCCAGGCAAGGTAGGATGTGAGTAAAAGGGGCCGTGTAGCGCAAGCTTCCTCTCCCAACTCTCTTTGCCTGCCATGTCTCCCTGCTTCTTGCTGACTCAGATCCCTGACCCCCAGGTGCTTCCCTCTGTCCCACTGGAGGTCACTGGGCAGAAGTTCTTGCAGTCACAGAGGAGGCCATTCACCTCCACTTCCCTGTCCCCAGTTATTCTGGGAGAAAACTGGGCCCTTTTCATCTGCAGTCCAGGGGCTTCCACCCCTTTGGAGAATATTAAGATCCAAGTTTACATAAAGAAGGGCCTTTTTTATTTCTTTTTTCTATTTTAGGAAGAAAGAGAAGCAAGATTGATCCCAGTCTGTAACATGGATTGAAAATGGAGTTTTGCCAATTTCCTGTATTTCACCCTGCCGTGCTCTGCCAGCCAAGGTAGGGGAGCAACAAGCAGCCTGTGTTCCTCGAACATTTTTCTGAGAACAGGAAAATGTCAGTGATTTGGATAATTGAATGTCTGGATTAAAATTTACCTACGCCACATCTCTGAAGAAAAAGGGTTTTGATTAAATAATAGCAGCAAAGCAAACAGGATGATGAAGTAGAATTTCTGTCTGATTTAATGAAGTTTTTGTATTGATCGTATATGTAAGTAATGTTAATTGTGATCCCATTCAAACTCCTTATTAAAAACATATCCCATAAGGCCCTGTACTAATCAGGAAATGTTAATTAGTCTAGTCTGGGTATAGAAATGGCTTCCTTGGCTTTTGTTACTTTCAACAGCTCAGAGATTGTCCAGGTCAGTGAGATTTCACTGGGTAAAGGTCTCCCAGGAAGGACTGGAGGCAGCTGTTTTGCTGGAGAGTTTTTGTCAGGACCGGCCGTGGCCTGGGAAAGGAGAGGAAGGCACCTGGCTGCTCCGGCGTACGGGGTAGGGGCACTGCAGGCTGCAAAAGGACCAGACTATACACAGAAAGGTATTTGGACAGACACCCAAAAGCCGACGAAGCTACACACTTTGGTTTTGCAGTCTTCAGTAGCCTCGAGATCTTTCAGCAACGCTGCTTTACGTGATAAAACGTTTAAGAGGGGAAGAAATTGGCCTGTGATACAGTAACGCCATCTGTGCCGAAAACCCTGTAAACAAGGGAAGATTCTGAGTGCACAGTGACTCTGTACTTGGGGGCTTCCGGGGTAAGACAGTGCTGATGGAAGGAGATGAGAAAGAGCAGAGGGAGTCTGATGAGGGCCCTTCTCCTTCCTGGCCCAGAGGATGCTGCCAACCATTTGTGGGCACACTGACTCCCCTTAGAAAATAAGTCTGGCCACAGAGGATCTCCAGATGTTACCTAGGCCACCGCATTACCATCAGCTTAAATATAAGTATTTACCTAAGAAGGCACCCCAGTTCACTGAGGAGGCCAACTGAAACTCAGTGATACTGGGAAGGGAGGAACTCAGGTTTTCTGACACTTCGGCTGCAGGAAATTGTGTAACTCTGCTCTGCCTTCCATGGCCCTAAGTGTTTGCGGAGGAAATGCCAGCCTATAACATCAAAGTCAGTCATGCATTTTCCTATCACAGATAGAGTTGTACCATGATATACCAAATGAGTAGCCTCCAGCGCCTTGTGGACGCCCCTCTCCTCTTATGTCTTCCCCTTTCACACACACATACAGCTTTACATTGTCCAAGCTCCTCTTCAAAACCTCCCTGCACCACAGCGGTTTCTCCACCAAGGAGAAATTCCCAAGGAACTCACTATTCTCTCTGCCAGGGATTTCTCGTCACTCCCAGTAGAACTGGAAGTTCTCAATCAAACACTTCTCTCATTCTCACACCACCTTGCACTTAGCTGACACTTACTGAAGACTTTCTGGTTGACTGAATAATTTCGGCACAGTAAATGAGCACAGAGAAGTCACCCCTCCTTCCCTCTCATTTCCAAGTGCATCCCATTCCATACCCTTCCAGGGCCCCTGGGTAGTCCCAGGTCTGCCCAGTACTTGTATGATTGGGGATCAGTCCTGTTCCCTCTGTTCCCTCAATGTAAACTAATGGGCCTGAGCTTACAGACCGCAAGGATCTTTTCTGGTTCAACCATTTGGATTTATGTGATACTAGACTTTTCAAGCGGTAATTCAGTTAGTTCCTAAGGCAGCAGTTTCATAATTTAAATTTCAACCTTTTAATGCAAATTTAAAAGTAAACTTTCTTGGTCTCATTAGTCCTCCTGGATTCTTGCTTTCATCTCGATTATCCTAGCTCCCTTCTGTTCCTGGGAAAATGTAAAACACTGTCCTGAATGTTATCTTCTGACCTACTAAGCGCCACTCCCCCACTCCTCACCCCTGCCCTTAGCCTTTCCTCACTGATTCATGCAGAAGGCCTCCGCCGAGGCCTGGGTTGGACTTCCGCCCCCCACCCAAGCCCTCTGTCCCTTTGTTTTCTCCTGACCTTCTCCTGGGCAGTGCTCCCCGCCCACTATACTGTCATCTGATCGATGAAGGCTCTGAGCACTCTGCCTCCCAAACAGGCCCTGCAGCCCAAACCCGTCCAGACCACCACCTTCCATTTGAAGGTGTTTTTGTTGTTGATACCCATTCATTTTCTCTTTGTAGGTCCCTCTTACTTTCCTCTCCACCCATAGCCTGATTTCCCCAACATGCCCCACAGAGTCCCCCTCTCTTCTGGATTTTGGAAGAACCTCATGTCAAGGTGACTGCAGCTGCTCTCCAGGTTTCTGCTTTCCACTCACCTATAGCCCCAAACAACCAAACGTGCAATCATAACTGCATCCTCCATCCCCAACACAACTTCTTTCCAACCAAGAGCTCGAAAGTCAGCTGGCATGTCAACTTGAACCCAAACAACCTAGCCAAGAAGGCCTGGTGTCCTCCAAAGGGGAGTCACACCTGCCTAGACACAACTGTCCTGCTCCTACCCCAGGCCACTGAAATGCTCCCATGAGCTCTCATGACCATCCTTATTACCAAATCCAAATGTTACAATTATATGTCCCAGCTCCCTAGGCTATAACTCTCAGAAAACTGAAAATACATCTCAGTCATTTTGCAATCTGCACACATTCAGGACAAGCACATAGGTGTGATCAGCAAATTTTGTTGAATGAATGAGGAGCCATTTGGGCTATACTCTTTCCTCACACACAGATTTCTTATTTCCGCTGCCTTTCCAGTCCTTCAAACTCATGCTCTGCAAGCCATGACTGGCTTCTTGTCCTCCCCTTTCGCCATTCCGTTCTCACTGCCTACTGCAATAATACTTGTGAACTACAAGTTACCCCTCTAGGATTTAAACTAAGCAGTACCAATTCTTTTGCCTTTCTTCACAAAACTTGCCTTTTCACCATTATCTACCTTCTATTTGGACTCTCTCCAAATGGTCCGCCTCCCTTCTGAGTTGTAAAGCTGAGAAAGAGGTTAGGTTTATAAGGCCAAACCATTATATTTTATCTACTCAGATGGGAGCCCCTGAGAGTATGGCTTCTTGCTCCCAGAGGGCACCGCAAGTTTCAATTAGCCAGAATGACAAAATTACCCCAAGAGCAGCCAGCCACTTCTATGTACTGGTCATAGCTGCAATGGGGTGTGGGCACGGCTCATCATTTTATGAGCGTTTTCTCGGAGGGCTGTGTCACAGTGAGGACTGTGTCTTTACAAACAGGGTGGGAGTTAATTGGGGAGAGTGTGCTGATCCAGGATACTATTGTGGTCTCTGCACTTCCACTGGGAGGCTTATCATCCTCTTCTGTTTACCAAGGCCTTTTAAAAATTATTATTATTAAACACCTAGGATTGTAGGTTCATGAGCTGCATGATAGGAAGGCTTAAGCTCAAGTTGTCTGAGTTGCTTTTGGAAGAGGATCAAAACCCAGGCTGAAGCTCCTTCCCGCCTGACTCACAAGGCCATTGTTATTGTATTTAGCTTTGGATAAACTTTCCTATGGAAGGTGATTGCTCACAGCAGTTCATTTTAAACGTGCAGGCTTAGATCTGGCTTCATGTGTGAGCGCAGGCCTGTCATCGTGCATTCCAGGTCACTCTCCGAAATGAATTTGTCTCTCCTCAATGTTTCTCAGAGCTGGGGAGCAGACATTCCTTCGGCTCTGCATTAATCCAATTACTAAACACCTGCAGACATGCAATAACAGCTTGGGTACCAAGAGCCTTAGAAACGGTTTTATAGACGAATGTAATCGGCTGTCCTGCTATCAGGAGTCACGTTACACGCCTGCCAAGATCCAAGCCGAAAAAATAACATTCACGCTTCTCACTCCAGGCGGGAATGCTCAGTGCACATTAGACAGACAGTGACAGGCATGTTAGTTTGACTGCCACAGAGCCCATTAAACGTTCCGAACCTTAGTAATTGTATTCAAAATCATTTTAGTACTAAAATATTTACAAGAAAAGTATGACAAAACAGAATTTTTTTTTCTCCCAGGGACAGTGAAGGCAGACTCCTCCCCCACCGAAAATCATTCAGTGAGCCCAAGACTAATGCTGATCCCCAGTGCTTCAGAACATGTCAGAGGTGGCTTCTTAGGGGATAAGCTCCAGGATGCCCCGTGGCCACAAGGATGCCTGAAATGAGAAAATAATCCTATCCCACCTACTCATGGTACCTCACCGCAAAGCTTCCCAGCAATTTAGATATTCGGGAAGCACAGAGGCTTGGTTTTCTTAAAGATCCTGAGCTGGAGCCTAAAATAGTGACGGTCGGACAGCCATCGTGACACCTGCCTCCAAACACAGCTACCTCTAAAGAAACAAAAGGAGACTGGAGAGCTGTCTTTTCTTTTTTCTTTCTATGATTAAAGCAGGAAGTATGTTTATTTTTTTATTGGTTTTCAATTACAGTTTACATTCAATATTACTTTGTATTAGTTTCAGGTGCACAGCGCAGTGATTAAATAATCATACAGGAGAGCCTTTTTGGGTTTGTCAGAACCACGCAAACCGAGCCTTGATGGAGAATTACTCTTTTCTTCTTCCTGAACTGGCATTGAAGAAATTCTATTGCTGCCTAGCAGAAACCCTCAGTTTAGCGTTTTTCGCTGGAAGTAAATTTCTCTACAACTGGAGCAACCACGTTATTTACATTCCACCCACCTGTGCCCTTGGAGGGTCGAGTCGGCGTCCCTCCTCCAAGTTCTCGAAGATTTGATGGAGACGCTGCCACCAGGCGGGTCCAGGGCCAACCAGAAGTTTGGAGGAATTCATTCCCGGGTGAAGGGTCATTTCCCATGATGCACCACGCTAGGCCGAGCACCATCCCAGTAAATGGGGAAGTCCTTTCCTTCTCCCGCGTCACGTGTCTGGGGGGTAGGGAGAAAAAAAAAAAAAACACCGGAAACATGGGGGGGGGGGGACAAAAAACACCAGAAACGTCTGTGACCCGGTCGTAAGAGAGCACGAGCTGTCCTGGGGAAGGAGGCAGCAAGGAGCGTCGCTGTGTCCACGGCCTCCTTGGAGGTAACCCCGTCGCCTTTGACCGAGCCTCACTTTGAACAGAGATTCCCAAACGCCCAGGGACAGTCTGCTGTCCCCATCAGAGCACTTGGAGGCCGCACCCTCGTCGGCGCTGCGGCGGCAGTGAGCTGTGGCGTGTGACCCATCTCCGCACAGGTGTGAGCCTTGTCTTCCCAGGGCGGGAAGTGGAATTACGTATGTCACCTCCCTCAGCTTTTGTCCCGCAGAGCGCCAACAGCCCGGGCTCCCAGCAAATGGAGAGAGCCCCTGGGAGTTTACTTTCTGTGGATTTTCCTTCCGAAAATCACACAGCTGAGAGGCCTCGTCACACTCAGCTTCCAGCTCCGTGCTAAGACCTTGCCAGTCAAAATGGGGTGGATCCCCAGCCCAGCAGCATTGGCATCACCTGGGAGCTTGTTAAAGCTGCAGGATGACAAGCCCCGCACGAAACCCACTGAATTGGCGCCTGCATTTTAGGGAGATTCCCCAGGACATTCACCTGCACGGTAGAGGTTGGGGAGGCTCGTTAAGCTATAGCCCGTCTAAGAAGGGGACCCTGCAGCGCCCTGAGAATTCTCGCTTCGATAGAGAAGGTCTCAAAGCAGAGTTGTCTGTGTGGCTCACGAGCCGCATAGCGCCATCCAGCCCCCTATATTGGACAAAGACACTGATGATCCAAGAGGTCTGAGCCGGGAAAGGAGAGGAGATGAACAGCAGCAGCATCGCCAGGTGCTGGAGAGGACAGATCGGGGTCCAGAGCAAGGGATCGCACAGCCAGACGCTGGGCGGCCAGGAGCTGGCTCCCAAGGAGCATTCCGAGGCTGAGGCCCCATCTGCCAGCCCCTCCCACGCAGCCCCGCGTTCCCAGTTCCCAGCCCACATGTAACCTTCAGCCCCTGCCCAGAGTAGTCAGCATGACAGTAATAATAGTAGTCACAAGAAAACGCAACCTCGATCATGCTAACAACTTTTGAAAAGTAAAATGCTGGGGATATGATTTCAATTAAAACTCACATTGTCTGACTTGTCTCTCTGCATAGCAAAAGTTCACCTCCTTTCCCCCTCTTAGCTCCTCTTTTCAAAACGAAGGCAGACAGGAGGAACGGTATCGATGCCTGCTCCCACCCTGAGGGGCAGGGGTCTGTGTGCGTGGCATCACTTCCCAGGCCCAGGCCTGCTGAGCTCCCTCAGCAAAAAACGGCCTGCATGCTACCCTCACCCCAAATAAATCCCCGGGGCTTGCAAACTCGCTCTGAGAGTCTCTCCCTCCACCACTCTGCCTTGCTTTAGGAATAAACAATTCTGAACTTTAAAGGAAACAGCTCTTACACCAATGGAAAGAGCCCAAATTCCTTACCAGGGTTCATCTCATGCAGACAGCCTAAATCATCTACCTTGTGCTGAAGGTGGCTTCTTCTAAATCAATTCTGATCACCTAGCAGGTGAGTGCCAGAGAGCCAGGTGGGATGGGGGAACACAGCCTGTCGGAATCCTGGTGCATGATTTCCCCAAGGAACATTCTGGTGCATAACTTCCCCCAAGGAAACAGAATTACTGTCATCCTGAAGATCTCTAGTGCTCCCTTTCAGCAAGACGCTAAGTAGAAGTCAACAGACAAGGCCAGCACTGTGGCTCCTGGTGGTGAGCAGACAGTCCGACTTAGGCTTCCTGAGAAATTTGTGAACCAGTACAACAAGTATTTGTGGAGTGTTTGATCCTCTCTCTGAATGCCTATTCATTTCTTATAATTAGCTCAAATGTTATCTACACTAAAACTTTTCCAAATCATCCCAAATTCCCAAATACTCTCCCATTCTCCCTGGGGCCAGTATCCTCCTCTGCTGGGACGACTCAGGAAAAGCAAAATTAGCCATTGTTGCTGAGACGGTATCTGTCTATTACTGTGAAGCAAATTAACCGCAGCTTTGAAATTCAAATGAAGCAATTTCTGTTTTAATGTCATATATATGTTCCTGATAAACCTCACATTTTGTAAAACCACACATTAAAAGCAGCAGGGCTTTGGGGAAAATGAGGTTAAGGGCAGACCACTCAAAACACATGAAATTTTTACCAGAGCACTGACAAAAAGTAACAATTAGTAATACAAATAATAGAGTCATTAAATTGCCACTGGTATTTGCTGCCAGCATCAAAGCATTCCATTCTCTCCATCCTTAATTTTTAATTTAATTTCTTTAACTTCTGCTTTTGCATTCTTGAAGCACACTTGCATCTCACAGAGATTAGTTTCATCAAAATGAAATATATGATCCAAGATGTAAACCCTCTTCATCAGTTAGTTTTTTGTTTAACTCGAGGGGCAGCCTATTTGCAGGTTCCCTATTTGAACTTACAGCTTCCCCAAATAGCTTCAAACAAAAGAAAGTGTAGTGGTACTTACAGCCTTCATATCAGTCACTTTTTGCTCTAAAATGAAACATTCTGGGAAATTTTCAGCTTTTTACTTAAGATCTTCATATATCACAGAGGCTTTCTCTTTGAGAACAAGCTCGTCTCTTTTTTAAAACCCTAAAATGTTCAGTTAAAAATCACCATTACACTGATACCATTTTTCTTATTAAAAGAAACATGATAGAACAGAACAGACTGCATAAACATTTGCAACTAATACTATATGAGAATAATGTCCCTTGAATAGCAAGAGGCTTGACTTTGCAGGTATAATTAACTTAGCAATCTTTTAATGGGAAGACTACCTTGGATTATCTAGGTTGGCCCAAGGTAATAACAAGGGTCCTATAAGAGGGAGATGTGCTGACAGCGGCAGATGTTAGAGTGATATGCGACCACAAACCAAGGAATGCAGGCAGCCTCTACCAGCTAGCACAGTCAAAGAGATGGGTTTTTCTCCAGGGCCTCCACAGGAACACAGCCCTGCTGACCTATTTTATACTGCTGACCTCCAGAACTGTAAGAGAACAGATTTGTGCTGTTTTAGGCTACTATATTAATGATAATTTGTTATAGCAGCAATCAGAAACTAATACAAATAACAAAACCACTACAGTAAGGTCAATATTGGTCATTATTACTTCCTCTACCTTACTTACAATCACCTCCTCTGCAACTTTTCACCTGGGGAACCATTATAAAACTGTTTACTGTAAGAACTTTGCAAGTATTGTTTCATGGCAGATCTTCATGTACTCAAAGATTGAGATAATAAAGTGATTATAATAAAGTCCTTTGTCAAATAGTCAATATAAACTAAACAAATTCTTATACATACTTTATAAAGCCCCAAATTAAATAACCCTCCAGGTATTACACTGATCAATATTTAGACCAAAGGAGTCCATCTAGCTATTGATTTCAAGGTATTAGAACCAATCATATGAATAATTGGTATAATGGGGCCTGAACTTGATGTTATCCAATCTGGGAGAACTATGTATTACATTTACACAATACATTGGTACTACCCAAGAAGACTGCAAAGCAGGTATAAGCTGGAAACTTACCCCCTGATGGGGTAAATAGGAGACCCCGTGCCTTTGAGCCACCACCCACGGGGCAGTGCCTCAACCTTACCTCCTTACTCCAAGCTAAGCCCACATCTTCAGATGCCATTTTTTTACAAAGTATACAAAATGCAATGCACACCACAAAATATTCTCAAATAAACTCCATCAACTTTCTACTGAACCTCTTCTCAATGAACAAAGAGAAAAGAGAAATGGCCAGAGCCCTTTAGTACCTCCTCAAAGAAGCTCCAAGGCTGTTCTGACTTGTGACCTCAGCTTTCACAGCGTTCACAGACTGCACCGCTCCAGGGGCATTTCAGCATGGAGTTTCCTCTCCTGTCTTTCTACCACTCTTTCCAGTCCAAGTACCTTGTTCACATCCTTACCTCTCAGTGTGAGACAAAAAAGCCTCAGTGCTTCACTTTCCTTGTGCTGATTCAACTTATTTCCAGATCAAAAACAGACTTAGTGAGATGTGGTAACCAACAGTCACTCAACAAGCACAAAAAGCAGCCCTGGGGCTTTATGCAAAGTCCAAATGGAAACATGAACCTGGCTTATTGGACAGATCTGAGTTGTGCCTGGCAGACTTCAAAATACACCTCCCTTTTCCATCTTACCCCAGTTTCTCACCATTGCTGCTCCCCTCCCCAATATTTTCAGATTAGTCTAAAAGGGAACTTCAATTCCTTCCTCAAACATAGGAAAAGGGAGTTCTTTTCTTCTGGAACCCATGCCGTCAATCAATCGGGTCAGTCATTCTTGTAGGAGCCTAGTCGCAGCTCTCTGCACAGGATCAAGTGGGGCAGATCCCACACAAGATGTTGCCAGGCACCCTCCCATTCTTGCAACCTCAGGCCACTCCTCCCCCCGAGAGGCGGAGTCTGCTTCCTCTCCTCTGAATGTCCAGCTGCCCTGTGACTTGCTTTCAGCACTAGAACATGGCGGAAGCCGGTTCTAGGCCAGGCGTTAGGAGGCCAGGCAGCTTCCTCGCTGTCTCTCAGAAGCCAGTCTCCATGCAAAGACACTCAGATTGACAATGGAATGGTGAGCAACCACATGGGGAGAGAAGGGCCACCTGTAGAAAAACAAGGCTCCCAGCCAAACCCACCTGGCACAGAAAGCAACATTGCCCCACACCCCACCCGCATCACACAGTCGGGAGCAAACAAATGGTGGTGGTTGTTTAGGTAATACGTTTTGGGGAGATTTGTCATGTGAAAATAGAAAACTGAAATAGGTAGTCTGGAGTGGGTGATGACTAAGATCTCTTCTTGTCCTGAAATCCTTTGCTTTTCATTGTTTCTCAACACAAAGGCATCACCTGAAATTGCCCAAAGACGTGGTAAGTTGAGACGACATTATTTGAAGAGACATCCTCCTACCTGCACCCCAGAGGGGCTCTGCAATTATCCCCCCACCCAGTCATGACTGACCGGTTGGAGGCTGAGCTGGCTGCCACCAAGCTTTGGCCCCCGGCATCTGACCAGGAAGAGGGGTCAGGAGATGGATGCCCAGAGTCACAGACTGTGAGAGGAAAACCTGGGCAGATAATTGAAGGAGGATTACACTAGAATAACAATGGGGATTGGATTTCATAAAATGCTCAATTCACGAGTTCATGGCAAGCAACAAGGTCTCCCCCTGCCCCCCCGAAGCAGTTAGCTCAGCAGTCTTCAAAAGCCGGCACAGCTTTTACATCTCTGCTTTCTCCTGCTCTGCAAATAAGACCAGGTCTCCAACTGCAGTCCAGCCGGACAGCAAATGAGAAAACACAGCTTGGCCTGGTGATGTGGAAAAGCAGCTGCCCAACCTGGTGTGACTTAGAAATGCCATCCAGAGAGGAGGCAGAGGGTACGACCCATCCCAGGTGCCTGTGACTGAGGAAAGGAAGGATGGAGAACAGTCAGATCCTGGGGGAAAATAAAAACAAAATGAGCCTCGACAAAAGGAGGTCCTAAGAGCAATCCAGAAAACAACCCCCAGCACACGTTTACAGTTTAGTGATTTCTGCATTTAATGATGTCAGAGGTTGTTTCAAGGGTTACCTGGCAGAGGTGGAAAGCGTGTGATTTGGGTAATAACAACCACATTGTTCGGGCTCTCCTCACAGAGGAGCAGAGACTGGCTGCCTGGGAGTCCCCTGGGAGCAGCGAGCCTCTGCGAGGTGGGCGAGGTGAGTGAGCACACGGTCACTCCAATCTGGAACCGAGCCCAGGACCCAAAGTGTAGGCCCTGAGTCTTGCTCAAGGATAAACCTGAAGGGCTGCAGAAAGGCCCAGGGCTGTGAACCTACCAGGAGACTCGGGCCCCAGCCAGATTTTGTTCGCTGTGCAGCCTGGGACAAATCCACAGGAATTCTTACTGCTTGTAGTTTGGTCTCCAAAGTCTGTTTCTCTGTTCTCTATTCCCTCCACTATAAGGGGAGAGAGGTGGGCAGAATGATGGCTTGAGAAGCTTTTCTGACTCCATAGTTCTTTTTCTTCTTTTAATCATTTGATTGATTGATTTCTTTCTAAAAAGTAACGTGAAGTTGCCTGCAGTAAATTTCTACGCTCCCCTGCTGGGGGATATGATTATATTTCACATCGTTCCCCTTGTTGTGAAAACTGTACCAGCACAGAACACAAAATGCCTGTCTTCAAAGACAAGGCGCTGGTGGCTGGAGTGGAAGAGCGGGAGTTCACATGAGGCCCCGTCTAACGACTGAAGACTTTATTAGTTACTTTTTATGAAAGCTTTTTGGTCAGACATTGTGGTCAGTACATGTTCCTTTTTTTTTTTTTAATTTTTTTATTGAGATGTTCTTTGGGTCATAGAATAGGAATAACTCAGTGTTGTACGTGTCCCAAACACACTTGCAAAGACGAAACCTTATCTGTAAGAACACAAAGTGAACTGCTAACGTAGAGATTCAGTCTTGTTATTTAAGCCAGGCTTCTTGGCCCTTACTCGCATTTTCCTGTTTTGTTTGTTTCCTAAGCTATCGTACCCTGATAGTGCTTTGTTAACACCTAGGACCACAGTCTGGTTATCGATGTCCCCTCAGGTGTTTAGGTATTAGCACCACCTATGTGGATGCTATGTTTTTCATAACATGCAAATTCATAATTGCATATTTTTATTGTGAATCATTTGCCCAATATAGAATGACCCTTTGGGACTCCCTCTCCACCCTCCTAAATGCTTTTTGCCTTAATTTCTACTTGACGTGATATCAATGTCAGCCACCCAATTTCTTTTGTTTGTTTCCGTGATACATTGTTGCCTGTAACTTTTTTAAATGCTCTTTTGTCATTTTGCCTTGCAATGGTCTCTTAGCATTTCACTTCATTTAAACCCATCTAAGTGGTTTCTCCCTGGTAATATAAATCTGTTATATTTGTTCTTGGTTTTATTAAACTATTTCCATCCTTCTTTTCCTTGCCATCTCTTTCTACCAGGGAGTTTCTTCAATTATTTGTTTGTTTTTAATCCCTGCTCCATCTCTACTGTTTTCTCCTTTAGGGATTCTTACTGTGCAGAGTTTGGTAGCCAAGATCTATTTCCCACATCTTTTCTTCAATCTCTTATTATTTTCCTGTCAATTTTTTTACAGTTCCAGAAGAGTTTTTTTTTTTTTAATATATTTT